>VDFB02000007.1:85533581-85573581 GCA_007258455.2 Sequoia sempervirens
TGAAAGGTATGACACTATTTGTTTGAAATTTTAGGATAAGGGATGCAAAATGAGGACTAAAATGACTAAAATATGCAAAGGTCTAAGCAATTTCGACGGACTTTTAGAAAATGTTTACTCAACCACTCAAAGCTTGGTCTATGTCTCAATTTGGATCATCAAAGGAATTGTTGGTATGACTAAATGACAATGACAAGATGAAAAAGTGAGGTTTCCTAAATAAACTTTTGAGTTGGAAAGGACTCACAAAAGGATAATGACTAAAGGGAATGATTTTGACTATCCAATGATAACCTACTTTTGAAGCCAAAATTTTTGCAAGGTATGGTAAGTTTTCCTATTCCAAAGTCTGCAAGAAAATGGGGACCTAAATACTGGTTTATTGCTGAAAATGATGATGATGGACTCTAAGGATGCAACTAAAAATTTGCAAAGATGGACCTATGGGAAAATGCAAGCTAAAAGATGGAAGAAAGGAAGATTTGAGGAATTCTTTTTTTGGTTTTCAACAGAGGCCACTAGAAAAAGATGTTTGACAATAGTTTGAATGTGTTTGATCTCAGGTTTTGGATGGTAATAGTGTTTTTATTAATGACAAACAGTTGCATCATTTCAGGTTTCAAATGTGTTGCAGTTTCTACAAATACAGCATTACAAGTCATAGATCCGGCTTGGGAAAGCTATTGCGGTGTTTTGGCAGTCAAATGCAGTTCAAACCAGTCAAATGTGTTGCATAGGGTAGAAAATGTGGCTTAGCAGAGCGATTGCAACACATAAAGTCTCAAATGTGGTTCATAATAGCAAATGTGTTGCAAGTTTAATAAAGGTCTGGTTTGTTTGCAATTTTGGAAAATTTTGAAAATTGTTTCAGTTTGAGTGAGTGTTTCCAGGTTTGTGAAAGGTGTTTATTTGTTCAATGTCTCAGAAAAAACTTGGAAAACACAATGTTTTATCTTTTAATGTTTGAAAAGCATGCACAATGAAGACAAGCACAATCCTAAGTTAGGCAAGGACTATATCCACTAGATTCCATGTGGGTTTCCCCAGCCGCACTTATTCTTAGCGAGTGATCTAGAAGCTTGGCCATAGAGGCTCCCCCTTAAATTGCACTCACTTCTTGGGTCAACCAAGCTTGAAGCCCCCATAAATCTCCCATGGTAGGATTTTCACCTCTACTAAGAACTGGGAGAATGTGGATGCCTTGGCAACAACCATTGTTGCACCAACAAATAGATGGGTTTTTGGCCACTACACAAGAGGGTTCTAGTAGATACTTGGGGACATGGCACTTCATGAGTATATAGCAAGCCACTTAAGGCTTTAATCACTCTACTAGGGGATCTTATACCTTTAAAAGAAAAGGTAGGTACCTATTTTCGAATGAGACTATATGGCTAAGGCCTACATACCATGAGGACTTGACGATTTAGTCTTATCCTTTTATATACCGACCCAAGCGAAAAATCAGTTGGAGTGATTCCCTCTTTTGAGGAAGGCCCCTCTAAGGTTAAATAACAAAAGTGAAATTGAAATCTTTGTTTTTGTTCACCCAAGATCGCACTAAGGCATGAGGGGATTGCATACACAAAAATTTCAACTCACACTCACAGGCTTGTTCCTTTTAATTAACCAAAATAAAGTGTGTGGAAAACACCTAAAAAAATTTATTCATTTTAAAAATTTAACTTGATGTGAAACAAACAAAGTTCATTTTAAGCCCATGACATGGAAATGCATGTAAATTTTAGCCTTATGAGTTTCAATGCAAGATTGTGTTCATTTTAAGCCCATTAGTGAATATGCCTGTTCATTTTTAACCAATGAAATGTGAATGCAAGTTGTTTATGATTTGTTTGCTTGATTAAGGAATGAAAAAGAAATAGAAAATCATCAAAACCCAAGGTTAGACTCCTTGCCACATGCTACAAACAAAATATTAGTAACCCAAAAACCTCTAAGTTATTGAACTAAAATAAGAAATATGGAAAATTTTAAAAACTCGAAAGTAAATTTTTACTAGGAAAATGCATTGTTCTACAAAGCAAATGTGTCACAGAGCCAAGAGCTGGAATTTATCAGGCAGATGCATTGGTCTATAGAGAAAATGCGTCACAACTTTCAAATGTGTCGTTCAGACCTGCAAATGCATCTCAACAAAGCAAATGTGTCATTATAGTTAGCAAGTGTGACTCAACAAAGTGGATGCATCGTTCTACAGGGTGAATGCATTGCGATGCAGTGAATGCATTGCGACACAGTGAATATGACTCAAAAAACTACAAATGTGGCGCTCCATACCTATACCTATAAAAAAACAATTGTACGAAAATCTACAAAAAAAAGTATTTTGGTGTCGGGTTCACCAATGTAGCTTAGGGAAAATACCAGGTTAGTAGATTAAAGCTTAAACAAAATAACCCAAAGAAAAGAAATGAAGAACAAAGGAGAAAGAACATGAAAACAAGGAAAGATCTCACCAAATGTCTTTTACCTCCATGATTAACCTTCATTGCACCTTCTTTATTTGTTGCAAGTAGATAATTGTCCTCAAATTTGTGATGAGCAACCTATGACTATGCCTATGTCCTAAGAAAATGTTGAAGGATTTTATCAAAATGCTACACATTGCAAGTATGAAGCAAGCCTAAAGCATGAAATCACAATGTCAAGAGATACCAAGATCAAAATGCCAAGAGATGAAGTGTGTCAAATGAGGCCAAATTTGCCATTTTATAGAGAAGTCAATTTTGGATGAATGGCCAAGATTGAAAGTTTAGAGATGCCCTAAGATCAATGGTTAAAATTGAATGTGACAACCCACAATTAGGATTAGGGAAACATTAGGTTAAAATTTGAAATGAATGGTCAAGATTTGATTTTAGAAAAATCAAATCAATGGACAATGTTGCATGTGGCAAGAAGATAAGAATGGCATAGAAAAAGAAAAGGTTGGAAAATCAAATAATAATAGAAATTATTTGATTTATGGAGGAAATTTGTCATTTTGAATTAAAAATTAACTTAATTAAAAAGTGGGCCCATGTAACAGTAAATAATAATTTAAATTATTTACTTGGAGATAGAATTAGAAAGTGGACAATTTTAAATAAATAATTGTATTTAAAATTAAGAGAGGCCAAGGTGGACTATAATTAAATAAATTAAATAAATTAATTAATTATAAGAAGACATGAGATATTAATGACGTATTTAAATAAATAAATAAGATTTATTTATTTAAATAATTAGGAGGAAATAATGGACAAAAGATAATTAAATAAATTTAAGAATTTATTTAATCATAGAAAGACATTAGAAAATTAATAGTTGAAATTAGAACTATTTAATTAATAGTTGAAATCAGACTATAGGACATAATTAAATATTTTAATTATGTTAGGAAGAAATGTGGAGAAAATAGAACTTGCATGCCAAGGTCAATTTTATGTGTCTACAATAGGCATGATCGTTATCAAGGTGCAAGTGAGTTTATTTGCATTTTTCATGAAACATTGCAATAGTCTATTGAATATCTACATGTGTTTCATGTTCTTTCAGTAATGCATAATCATGTAATGCATCAGTTGTTGATTAAAAAAGGGTGTTATTTTGCAAAGCTTGTCAATGGTTTTGTTTGACTAACCTCTTTGTTGGTTAGGGTAGGTTAGAATAGGTTTCTAAATGCATTTTTCAATTTTCCCTAAGTGTTATTTTGCATAGTTAGTTTTCTTTGAGCATTTTGGTGTGTTGGAATAAGTTTCCAAGGTGTCATATGTTGGTCTGATGAGTTATAGCAACATACAAGGTTGTTTTTAAGTTGTGTTAGCTTTTTAGATGACTCATTACCTAATGGATAAGCTTCAGGCAACTGGTCAAGATGTTTAGCAGGAAAACATATAGAAGATGTCGCCAAAAATGTTACCTGATTTTGCTTCCAACTAAATTAGGTAACTTATTATTGTGTTTTCATTTAAAAATTAAAAGTTACATATCACTTTCTACTAAATTTCATTCATTTGCATAAAGGAGATGGTAAAAAAGATTGCATTATTACAGTTTTGCAATTGCATACAATAAGAAAGAGAGCCAACATTTATTGCAAATGTAATCTTTATTGATGATCATAAGTGTATAATGTCCCTCACAAGCCCAGGGACTAACTATTCTAATGATTATGAAGAAAAGACTATAACTTTATAGATAAAAGAAAATAAATGAACATAAAATGAAAAGGGACCCATCATTGCCTGGAATGAAGAATCCCATTGGCCTTGTCCTACATCATCCTTAGTCTTTACCACTTGTCTTGCTTCCATTTGATGCTCTCCTTGCTGCTCCTAGGTTCCTTGCATTTGAAAATGAAGTGATGTTAGAGCAATGTAAAGGTCATTAATCAGAATATGTGCAAAACATCCATAAACATGTAATCTAATGTACATAAGCATTAAAATAGACAGCATACCATAAGTGTCCAGGAAAACAAAAAGAGTAATCAAACACACCTATAATATGATTTGTTTATCTAACTTGTTTGCTCCTTGTGCAAATATAAGACAAACCTAGTTACTATTTTTTTTTAGCTAATTACAACATGTGGAGTAAAATGTGGCTCCCACAAGGGTTGAGCCCAACATGCTACCCTCTTGTGTTTTAGGAGGGATAGGAAATTGAGCAACTTGATCAAATCAATGATAAACATATTCTCAATGCATTAAATCAATATGGAATCATACCAGTTGATCAAATTTCATTATCATATTCAAAATATGCAACAAATAATGTGAACCATCAAGAAGGTTACTCTTCATCTTTTCACAATGAATCAAACAATAGGTTTGACCATCATGACAAAAAGGGGCAGTACTCTGCTGGATATATCTTTCAATCTTATTAAGTAGATCCAAAGTCCATTTTAATAATGATATATGTTGGATTTCATTGCCATCATTTTCAAAGAACAAGTTTTGAAGGAAAAAAGACAAGGACAACAATCATTCAAAGATAAAATGGTTTGTCTCTTCCCAAACAGATGATTTTTGTGATAATATGAACTCTAAAGCACAGATGCATGAAGTTCAATTATGCATCCATTAATGAAATATTATAGGAGCTATCAAGTGACATCGGGAGCTATCATGAGTTATATGGAGTAGCCCAAGGTGAACAATTGAATTCAAGGCCAAAGCCATCATGACAGTATGTTGTCCCCAAGAGCAATGCAAAAGAAAGAAAGTACATTGATATAAATGAGTGACTAACATGCATTGATAATCATCTTGCTAGTAATACAATGAGTATTCACAGAAAACCACAATGCACACTCTGATGAACAATCAATTCATGATGGTTTGAGGAGAGGAACAATCGCAGAGCTAAAGAAACATACATCACAGTGCATAGTAATACAATGACTTTCATTCATCATGAGAACAAAATATGCACATACTTTCCTGTTATTTGTCATTGAAAAGCTATTGAAATGGGAAGGTCTCAATTTTGACAGTGATCAAAGCATGGAAATGGGAAAATTCATAGTGTAAAGGGATAGTATACAGAGTTAATGATGAAAGAAATAAGAACATTGTTATGCATGATGCAATGCAAAAAGGACAACAGTGTTAGTGTTAATGAAAGGGCTAACTACAAAAAGGTTCTCTTCAAAACCTGAAAGTCTCTGTATAGAAATTTTTTCAAAATAGTGAGATCTTAAATCAAAGGATTGTAAATGGTATGAAATATCCATCAAATCATGAGTTATGGTTATGGGAATATTACCAAATGTACAATCCTCTAAGTAGTGGAGTACATTGGGAATGAAAGATCTTGCTAGAATCATAAGTGCTTCATCATGAAATGCAAAAGGACAGGACAATCATAAAATGAGAGCACCATGTGTTATGGAAAATGAATGACACAATGAGAAGTGATAGCCATTTGGATTTTTCAACAAGAATCACTTCATTGAAAGAGACTCCAACAGGTAGCAAGGTGATATTTTCATCAAATTCACCTGGAAGAGAGAAAATATGTCATTCTTTTCTATTATAATAGCAAAGAGACAAGGGAAATCATCTTGAGTAGATGACTATGATAGGCCTGCAATAAAGAAAGTTTTGTGAAGACAATCTCAAAGAGGGTGTATTATCCAAAATGAGCTTGTCTTATTTGTCAGCTAGGGGTTATGCTCAATTGTATTACAAATTGCAGAGAAAATACAATGATACCAATGCATGAGGTAGAAAATTTGACAATAAAAAATGAAATGTATGATGCAATTGAACGAGTCTGAGAATTGGAAAATGAATGTAGATAACTTAGAAACAATATACAGGTAGTTTTAGATATGAATCTTATGTTACAAATTTTTGTCCAGAATCTGCAATAGGACAATAAAAACTTGAAACAAGAACTTCAAAGTGGATGCAACAAAAGTGAAGATTTACAGGTTAATATTTCTCTTATCAATAAAGACCTTTTATAGCTACAGGATAAAAACACTAGTTTAGAAAAAAATCTATCCTCGAGTGATGAAATTATCAAGAGCCTAATGGATAGAGTTGAGATGTTACATAGCAAAAACGACAAACTTGAGGCTGAGGTGAAACTTTTAGGTTTTCAAAAGGAGAAGCTTGAGGAAGATATTTCTTCTTTTAGGAAGCAGAAAGCTGAACTTGAAGGGTAGGTTACATCTTGGAGTGTAAGAGCAACGTCATTAGAATCTGATGTTCCTGAGCTGCAAAAAAATAAATTCGCACTTGAAATTTTGTCTCAGAAGCAAGAGATGAATGTGGAAAAAAGTGAAATGGCTAAATTTTTATCAAATAATCAAAGAGATTTGAAGGAGCTTGAATTTAGTGTGACAAGAATACATCAATTGCAGGAAAAGCTCTCGTAACTTGAAGTTGAGAACACTCAACTTAAACACATTGTCTCAGTTAAGGATGAAATTATTAAAGAGCTTGAGACACGGGTGTCTTCTTTAGACCAAGAAAATCTAAATCTCAAATATGGTGTTGAATCACTAATGGATCAAATAAAAAACCTGCAACTACAAGTTAATGAATTGAAATATTTAAAGGAAAAGACATCACAAGCTCTTATAATTGATCATCGACATTCACAGAGGCTGGAACTCATGATTTAGGATCTTGAAGAAGTAAACAAAAAAATTTGAAACTTGAGAAAACAACCCTAGAAGCTGATTGTCATGTGATATGTGAAGAGCTCAGAACTTGTCAAAATATGCTAGAAAAGCTAAAGGAAGAGCACCTTCTCAATCTAGAAAATATGAAATTGGTAAGGTACAAGATGAAGTGTTTTCAAATAGAAATGCATTAGTAGTATAATGTATAATCTATGAGGGAATGTGAGAGGAATGATCTCAAAGATACTACTAGCAAGAGCATTTCAAGCCTGAGACAACAAACCTTTATTTATCATTCTTTTGGACAAATCAATCAAGGTTGGTTCATCCAATAGGATAGATTACAGTGAAAGATTCAAGAGATTGCTAGATGAAAACCCTTAAAGCTCTTGAGAGGGAAACCAAAGAAGTATAGGAGCCAAATTCTCAGCCCCAAAAAAAAATGCATCAAAATTGAAACACAAAGGAACAGATGACTGTGCAAAGGGTAGCATTTTATTGTGGAACAACTGGCTAGGAAGCTCTTGCTTTAGTTGTCCACCCCCTCATAAAATCTCATTTGTATTATAATCTTGCATGATTTTTTCATCACATTAAATGCAGAAACAACAAAGAATGAAAGCATGTTCATTTTGGAAAAATGAAGGGGATGATTGAGGCCATGACCTTGAGGGTAAGAGTCTCTTTTATAGTCTCTGTAGAAACACACAACTATGGCAGTAAAATGCAAAGAAATATCTAGATTTATACAAGTAAATGCATGAAATAACAGGTAGAGCACAATATATTGAATACATTCATTTTTCTTCAAGAGAGTTCAATTTTGAGCCATTTTTTCCTTCAAGAAATGAAATAAAAGGACAAAAATTTCTTATAGGAGATTTTCCTTAAGATTTTAACAATGATGCTGCTGAAAATTTGTAGATTATGCCCATGAAACCACTTAAATTTTCCATATGCAAGAAACCCTTGGCGGTCTCTCATGACAACAGAATAGTTCAAAATTCCCAAAGTTTCACAAGTTCAAA
This sequence comes from Sequoia sempervirens, assembly GCA_007258455.2. Classification (NCBI taxonomy): domain Eukaryota; kingdom Viridiplantae; phylum Streptophyta; class Pinopsida; order Cupressales; family Cupressaceae; genus Sequoia; species Sequoia sempervirens. The sequence goes on from VDFB02000007.1 coordinate 85,541,754, forward strand.
TGAATGTAAAATGGAATGTTTACCCATGTTTTGTCACTAGGGTGTGAAAATCCTAAGTATGCCGCCACACTTAGGCATTTTTTTCCTATCTTTAAAAAAAATTGCCATGAACTAATGCATGCTCATGCCTTAGTCAACTTAATACTCCCTTAGCCTTGTATTTTATTTTTGCATTGAGTTTAAATGTGAAACATTTTTAATTAAGTGATAATTTATAAATAACTTAATTATAAATGTTGTTTTAAATGCAAGATAATATGATGTTCCTTCAAAATATGGTCAAGGGTGATGGTTGAAGGTTATTTATGTCAATGCAAGCATTTGGATGTAGTTTGAAGATTAAATGATTTAGTGTCAAGCATGAGTCAAGATAGGCTTGGAGACATAATGATGATTGACCAACATTTGATTGGTGTGTGAGGTTTATCTTTGACTATTTTGGAGGGAATGAGACCATTTTGGAGGGATTTTTGTCATGCTTTTGGTATGGTTAGGTTAGAGCTTTACTTTTCTGCATTTTGGAGGAGTTTTGGAAGGTTCTTTTTTGGCCTTTATGATGCATCCGACTAGATTTTCTAGGACATGTGTGAGCAGTTGCTTCGCTTAAGTATCTTCAAACTGAGGTTGGGAGGGAGTTATTTATTTCTTTTTACAGGCATTGTAGCTTATCTTGGAGCATTTTTAGGTAGGAGATTGCATTGTGACTTAGCATTAGACATATATAGCAGTATGTAACACCATTTTTATTAATGAATTTCAGTTTTTTACCTTTCTTAGAATCTACTTTATTGAGTGCAGTGTGGTGATTGATGAATGTTCTTGTGAGTCTTGGTAACTCCTTCAATGTTTGTCTCATTTTAGCGCCTTTAGGTAGAATAAATATATATTTATGCAGGTTGTAAGTTGTGTGGTGAGTCAAATAGCTATTTTAATTGTGAAATAATTCCTTTCCTTCAAAAGTGTTAAGAGAACCAAGCCTCCTTGCAAAACAATTATGCATTGCTATGTTAAAATATCTAAGTTGTGTTAAGTTAAATTGAGCTTTTGATGAGATTGTGTGTTAAAATAGCTATATAGGTCTGAGAAATAAAATTAGGTGCATCACCATAGGGGTTTAGTTTTCTTTCCATATTTCTTTCTCCCCTTTTCCTAGCAAGGAATAGTTTAGGTGACACCAAAAGGGGAGACAACCCATAATCTGGAGGTCTACTTTCACAATAGGATACCCACAGCCTGAAAGTAGTCCCATGTTGCTCTAAATTTGTTGAGTTTTCACAACTTGGCAAAGGGGTACAAATTTGGATGGTTAATAGCTTTGGCACACCCAGTGGGACTATGAATTGATTCTCAATCCATTTTATATATTTTTCTACTACTGTTTGGTGTGTACAATAGTTGATTACTGCCTTTTGAGGTGTTCTAAATACATACCTGGCGACTCCGAGAAGTTTTTACTGGTTTTAGTATGATTAAGTGTTGGTTAGGTGACACCAAAAGGGGAGCTAGCCCATAATATGGAGGTCTACTTTCACAATAGGATACCCACAGCCTAAAAGTAGTCCCATGTTGCTCCAAATTTGATGAGTTTTCACAACTTGGCAGAGGGGTGCAAATTTGGATGGTTAACAGTAAGATCAACCTGAATTAGTGTGTTTCCATTTTTTCACCATGCTTTGTTTTATTCCATCAAGTCCTATTGATTTCCTAAATGATAATCATGATTTTTGAAGAAAATCCATTTCTTTTATCTCAACATTTAGATTTATGTAAATGTTTGTTGTTGGGCTTGTCATTTCGGCATCAAACCCCTCTTGTTGTTGGAGAAAATAGCATGTCTCTATCCATCCCTTGGACTCTACCTCCATGGCTCTCTCCCTATTTTATTTTTTTTCTATTTGTATGAGTAAAAGTATTTGGGTCAAAATGACCCCTACATTCAAATGCATGTGTGAAGGGTCGCTTAATTGAACCCTTCCAATTCTGTAATGAATCCTTAAAAGTTTGATCAATGCTATCGGAATTGAGCATTAAAATTTGTTCCTTTGAAATTATATATAAAATATTAGGTCGGTCATTATATATGAACAACCCATAATTCCAGTGATCAAACCAAATAATAATACCATTGTTCTAATATATGTGTATGTATTTTCCTTATTATGAACATGTTGTTAGTATTGAACGATACTCATCATTCCATTATTTAAGTGCAGAATTTAAAAGATGAAGTGTTAGTCACTTATTATTTTAATGAGCCTTAATAGGCCAAATGATGCATACCCATCGTTCCATTAATAATTTTGATATAAAAATAGCACAACGCACACACACACACATATATATGTGTGTGTGTGTGTGTGTTGTATATATATATGTAATATATATATATATATATATATATATATATATATATATATATATATATATATATATATATATATATATATATATATATATATATATATATATATATATATATATGTATGTATGTATGTATATATATATATATATATATATATATATATATATATTTATATATTTATATGGTTGAGTAGCATGGAAATGCTTTTAATAGTGTCAAGTGTTTCATACTCATTATTCTTATAACTTACATTTAATGGTGACTTAGCAGTCTGAACGATAGTCAACATGCCACTTTAAAGACCATGAGTGAATTAAATGGTGCTTAAGGTCGAACAATAGCATGCCTATCATTCTATGTTGAACACCTAGAATACTGAGAGGGGGGCTGAATCAGTATTCTACTAAACCATTTAGCTGCTAACCATTCAATAATTAAAACATATCTAGTTGCAATTGTAGAAAAAACATGAAATAAATTATAACATCACATGACACATGAAAACCAAGATTTTTACATGGAAAACCTAGAATGGGAAAAGCCACGGTGAGGATTAGCTCACAATATATTATAATTGGTCATAAGATATTATAGGGAAAACTGCCAAGACATAATATCCTTGAAAGGTTCACAACCTGAAATGATTACAAAAGAGTGTGGCTCACTACCAAAAGATAAACTGATGAAATAAACCTTCTATATGCTGAGATCAATTCCAATTAAGCTCTAGAAAGCAAAATCCTACACTGATTTGTAGGTTCACAACAACTATCAACAACTTCGCACAATATCACACTATTTCACATGACTACTTGTAATTTTCGCATAACACACATATATGCATACTTCTCTGTCTATATATTTTCATTACAAAAATGTTTCATACATATATATACCAACTTACTTCAACATACATCAATTAGGTTGGCCTAATTAGATGTAAACATACTTGATTCAAAATAGCTTGTTGGATCAACATAAAAACTTCATTAGAACTCAAAGAAAAACATGCAAGACATAAAATAGGTCATCCTAGACCTAATAAAGAACTCTTTAATCACCCATGAAGCAAACACTAGTTAATCATGTTGGACAAAAGAATGTACAATGCCTATATGTCGATCTTCTGTCATTCATATCTCTCAATCCATTCAACTAAAATCACTAAAAAAATTTCCATAGTTGCAATTAATAGTTCTGAAAAACATATTAAAATCACATAGGTTGATCTTACAATATGAACAATTCCAGACCAGATTACTAGATTGGAGTACTTGAGTCACTATTTATTGGATAGACAAAAACTATCACAAATTGATGTTGGCATCAATGACAACATATCAGAGGGATTCTTCTTCATTATTCCAATAATATCCCCCTTTGTCATTGATGGCAACATGTGCTGAAAATGAAGCTTCAAAAAATGTGTTCACACGTAAAAACCAAAATTGTACAAACTCAACTCTCCCTTTCAAATATACAACAAAAATTCTTCACAACATTCTTTTCTCCCTACATAGACCCTTCTCCCCCTTTGAAATCAAGGAAAAATGGTAAAAATATAAACATAAACACTTAACAAGAACTATGGGAACCTTGTAATTCCTTGAGAATAGCTTACCAAGAAAGTTTTCCATCATCCTAGATCTACTTTGCTCTGAAAAGTGCTTTGTGCAATGATTCCAATTCCACTAAGCATTCTTCCCCTTCTTCCAAATTGGATGGATTAAGATTCATCTTGTCTAGTTTCATTGCATCCACTAGGACACTTGATATAAGAATGTGTCTAGACATTACCAGATCTCCAAGTTGTCCAAACTGCCTCACAACATCTTCTTTCTGCCTCTATAAGGTGAAAAAATTGCTCTACAAGTTTGCAATAGAAGTCCAGGTAATATAATTTCTATCATCTACAATGCTAGGTATGTGTAGGATCATGGTGGGCCAAAAAGTGGCGATATGATGGGTATGTGTAGGGGTATGTGGCTGACGGCTTTTTTTTAACCCAAAATTGATGAAATGAAAAGGGTTTTGAAAGCATTCTTAGCTTTCCACCAATATAAATTATGCTTTACTTTGAATTTAATAAATAATTATTATTCATTTTTTATTTAAATTACGACTAAAGTCCTAATTGATAGGTTGATTGAAAAACATCTATAGCTTTCAAACGGTATCACATTTTTTGAATCTGAAATATGTGTCACATTCTATGCTTGCATACTATAGGATTAAAAAAATGAATTTCATGAAGTTTTGACCAAGTTAAGGTGGTTAGACATATGAGTTTTTATATTTTTAAAAAGTTGTAATAAAAAATTCATAATTAATTATTTATTTGGAAAAAAATTACAAAAAAATATGCATCACATCTGACATGAGTCCTCTACTTATATCTAAAATCTTACAAAAAAATATTATCATTTTATTGTGGTTAGGGTGGTCAGACAGACACCTACTTTTCTTTTTTTCCTGAAATTTAAGTACTACTACATTGAAATTTCAAATTTTCACCAAATAATTTAAAAAAAAAAAAAAACCTTGTAGTTTAGAAACTACATTCAATTTTCTACAGATTCTATTCTTACATATTTTTGTAATAATATAGATAACTTATTCAATTTTTTACGTCAAGTTGCCTAACTCTGATTTTTTTGAATTTTTTGCCACTTAAGGGCCTATTTTTTCCATGATGATCCTGCACATACCCTCCTGTAGGTTCCGGAGGAATTCACAAGTTGAGACTCTATTGAGTCCATTAAGTCTTTAGTGCCTCAAGTGGCATCAAGCCACCACATGCAATATACAAATAGTCTTTGGGCTTCCTCATCATAATCCTTTACCTCTTTTAGACTTTTCAACACCTTGATGTGTGTGATTGCACATTTATCTTGTAGAAGTAGTAACCTTTTCTCTAGAAGTCTTGACTCTGCCTCTTTCTCAGTTTGTATCTTTAGGTTAGAGGTATATTCTTTGATAGAATCAACCAAGAACTTTAAGTTTTCAATAGGCGCTAAGGAATCATCAATTGTGGCACCAGGGGTTGTCTCATACAAATCCTTAATAACTTCATTAACCAATTTAGTCACTCTTTGATAGGTATGTTCAATTTCTTTTGTTCTATAGTTAAGAAAAGTACCACAAATCTTTATCCTTTCTATAGGTGACATTTTGCTTAGATCCACATAGCCTAGGTGTGACGAAAGTTGAATCAATTGAAGTGGTAGCACATGATGAATCCTTGTTTACCTTGTCAATAGACCCTTAAGAGTACTTCTAGATGATTCTCCGGATGGCTTTGATGGTTCAGTGGTCTTGGGGGATTCTTCTTCACTTCTTCCAATTTTTGTTTCTTCCTTTATTTCTTCTTTCTTTTCCTCTTCTTCTTCTTCTTCGGGTTTTTCTTATGGTTTGTCTTTCTTTTCTTCCTCGTCTTCATCATATTTTCCATCATTAACCTTTTCTTCTTTGTTTCCTTCATCTTCATTCTTGTCTTCTCTATTATTTTTGGTATCCTCATGGTGTTCTTTTGGATTGTCATTGGTATCATTCTTATGTTGATTTTCAATGTGTTTACTGGTTGTTTCCTCTATATCATTTGAAGAAGCAGACATATCTGAAGCAAAATACATTTCACCAAAAATTTCCAAAATATGATGCTCCTTTACTTCTGTGATATTAACGGGCTCCTATGCTTGAGTTTTATGAGATGAAGAACTAGTTCTCATCCCATAATTCTTTTTCATTTCCCTCATTGTATCAAGAGTCTCTTGCTTCAACCTTCCAGTACTATCTTTCTCTTTATTCATTAGAAGAGTGACTCTTTGTTTGACCCTAAATAACTTAGAAAATTCATTTAATAGGGTAGAAACATCTTCCTTAGATAAGGAGGATCCATATGTGTTCAAGGCATCAAATTTTATTTTGTCATCAATAGTTACAACTTCATGCCTTCTTTGTAGTAAAGCTTCCTATACATTTTCAGTCACCTTCTTCCTTATAGTTTCCATATTATCATTAAAAATAACCATGTATTGAATGAAATCATTTACAATTGTTTCCTTATCCTCTTTATTAATTTCATCAAATAACTGAGTAGTAGCTAGCAAATCCTCAAATTCTATCATAATATTTACTAAAGTTTCCATCTTTAGAGGTGGATGATCACTTACCAGAAGAGAGCTGGATATGTCCTCCATAGTTTCTGATGTACCTTCTTCTCTCTTCTTCTCTCTTCTTCTCATGTACATCAATTTTAAAAGCTTCTATTTCATCTTTTGTCTCTTCTTCATTAGATAAGATTTCAACATTGTCTCTAGTTTCTACTCTTTCATTGCTGGTGGAGGTACAACTTCTTCTATTCCTTTTCAAATGTTTCTCTTCTTGCAAGCCAAGATCAATTTCTTCTTGTATAGCATTGCTTGTGTTATTTTATCTATTTACCTTTTTCTTTATTCTTCTTCCAAGGGTGGCAGATGGTGCAACAAGGGGTGCATTTCTCTTCTTAGAAGCTCTAGTGCCAGGTCTAGAGGAAGTAGCTATATTAACTACTATAGAGGTATTGTGCTCTACCTTCTTTCCTTTTGTTGCTATTGTATTGTGTGTTTTAGGTAATGTAGAGGCAGTGGTGGAATATACTCTTCCTAATCTTCTAGGCCTAGAGGGTACTTCAACTGATCTGGTCCTTTTCTCATCATCAACTTCCCTCAACCTTTCAACATCATCCTTAGAAAGTGAATGCATTTGAAAGAATACCTCAACATTTTTATTCTCTTTTAGCCCTTTGAGGTGTTGAAGTTTCCAAATTCACTTTGGTAGAATTATCTTCATATGTACCATGTCAAGGTAGAGTGGGATCCTTAGGACTACTTAACAACATTTCAATGAGGCCTTCAACTATTTTCTCATCAATCTCATATCCTAGAGGCTTTATCCATAGAGTTCTAGGTTCTACCTCCCCTATTATGCACTCATCAGTGGACACAAGAAAAGTTATTTCCTTTGCATATTTCTTTACTAAGATCCTTGGAACTCTATCTCTTTCATACATGTTATTTTGAAAAACTATGAAGAATGCAGTTAAAGTATCATAATTTTCTATGAAGTCTCCAAGGCTATATAAATTTTCAAAGATTTTATATGCCATTGGTCTATTGTGATTCCATTTAATGTTTTTCCTTCCAGGTAGCTCTCTTAGAAAGTAGAATAGAAAAAAAAATACCAATGTACCAAACTTGAATACATACTTCTTAGTCTTAGTTTGGTTCAGGTTATCCATAAGTTGTTGTCGGAGCAACTCACACAAATCATAATCCCTTCCATTAACCACCATATCATATGCAACATAAATTGCAGTTCCAAACACCGAATTACCTTTATTAGTAAAGTAGATTTTCTAACACATCATGATTGCAACATATTTCATAGCAGGGTTTGTAATGGGTTTGGTTGCCATTTCTCTCCCATCATATGTGGCACTAGTTAGTTTCATGACTAGCTACATCATTCTTCATAGCTTTTAGCATTGGTACAGGTCCAGTGTCATAGAAACTAGTTATAACTTTAATCACTTCCTTGGTAATTACTCTAGCTATACTTGTCCATACAAATTTATTGTGCAATCTACTAAGTGCCATCCTTACAAACTTTGCATCCATTTCACTACAAAAGTCTAGGAACCAATTCCATACATCTGGCTTCTTCCTTACAAGATTTTCATATTTTGGCTTCACCAAGGAATCATTTACAACTAGCTCTTTTATCCATTGATCCTTGAGCACCTAATGGTCAAATTATTCCAATTTCATATGAATGTAGGTTCTTGTATCCTCAATGGGTAAGACACTACTCAAAATTTGTGAAAATGCACCCATGTGGTCCATTTCGTAAACCTTCCATGAAAATCTTCTGAATCTTGGTTGGGGTCTCTTAGAAGTCTCAACCATAGTGGGATTAGCCATTTTTTTCTTCAATTTACTTGTATATTCTTATGGAAATTGCTTCTAATTAAAACCCACAAAGTATAGATAGATATAAATGCCTTTTTCAAGCTTCAACAAAAATTAGGGTTTGATGCCAGATACTCTAAATTGCCTTCAAATCACTTCAACATGCTCTGCTTTCTTCCAAGTATGTAAAAGTAATGTAACTCAGCTTGAATTTTTACTTTATGCCTTATTGATTTTCCCTAATTTTGCATTTAATGCATTCCACCTTCAAAAAGCTGATAAACACCTTATGAATACACTATAAACCCTAAAATGCTTGGTGCAAGAGCACCTTGGTCATTAAATTCCTTTCATAGGAAAATTTGTAAAAAATTGAATGCTCAAGTGTAAATATTTGTAAAAGGTCATAAATAATGTATTTGAGTCATTTAATGGGTTTTAGGAACTCAAAATGAAGAGAAAAAGCAAAATTTGAAAAAAATGCTAAAAAATTGCCAAATATGGAAAAAAGGAAAAAAAAGAGCACAAAAATTAGAAGATGAAGAGTCATAGGTGGAAAAAGAAAGGATTGGTCGATGAAGTTGATGGGGCAGTTGCAAAACTGATTTAGAAACATCCATAAAATCTTGTAAAGGCCGAGCAAGTGATTATTCTTTGTATTCTTGAAATTTACAATCAATAAAAGTACCTTGATTTATAAATTTCTGAGTTTCTTCTTGTTTCATTTACTTGTACGATCTGTACAAAGGTTTAGGGCTATAAATCTTATTCTCTTTGTTAAGATCAAAGAGTTAGCATTCTTTTGAATCCATTTGGGAGAGATTTTATTGAGAAAAGCAATTGTTTGATTGCAATCTTTGTGGTTCGGTCTGTAACATTAGAATAGGGGTTTTGAGAGTCTTTTAAGAAATTATTCCTCCATCTCATCAATGTAGGTTTATTTGGTCGATGGGATGGGCTGAGTAGAGTCTATTTATTATGTGTATGTTGTGTTTATGTTGAATAATGCAGGGGAAGACACGAATCTAAGGATAAAGATGTTGCCCCACAGGGAAATCGGAAATTTCTTTCATGAAATGGTGGTTGAAAGTGAGGAACAATTGAATAAGCATTCAAAGAGGATGGTAAATAGTTTAATGTGTATGTGCAGACCAAACACAACATGTTTGCAGAATTTTCTTGACGGTTTGAAGTTTGGAAAGACAATTTACTATAAACCCTCATTCTTTTTGTAATGTTAAGCCTACATTCAAGGGTTTTAAATTATGATGCAATAATAAGTCTTCTAGTGCCTAGAAGTTAGTATTTTGAAGGTTTTGAGGCTTTTTCTAATGCTTCCCAGGGTTTTTGGGTGTTTAGAGGTTGATTAATTGGTAGTCTCTTTGTAATTTTGGCTTAATTGAGCCTATGATTGAAATGGGACAGTTAATTTTCTGTTGATTCTTTTCAAAACACCAACACTTGCTATTGAATTATGTTTAATAAGGCTGAAATTGGTTCCCAAAAATGTATTTATCCTGTAGAGATTCAATGTGGTTTACAAGATACACCTGATTTAGTGTTTTGGCACTTATAAGAAAATTTGGTCTTCTAGTGCAAGCAAATGAGAAATGCGATAAAACAATGTAAAGAATGGTTGTAAATGTTTGAATACTACCTTTTTTATGTTTTTATAGTTGTTTCTATGTTTAGACAAGGTGTGGAAGGCAGATTTGTTGTTTTAGATGTCTTGAGCAAAGATAACACAAGGTGAAAAGTGGTGTTTGACTGCAAGTCTTAAGGAACCTGATAGATCTATGTTGTGCAGGTGAGTTCTTGGTCTATTTCAGTTGGAAGCATGTTGAATATAATGTTATGAAGGACTCGTAATAGGTATGGAGATGGTTTTGCTTTAAGAATGCATAGTTTGTTGATATTTTGCATTGTGAAGTAAGGGTAAATAGATAAGTAAGGAAAGAGATGAATGATTCAGTTTCTCCAATCAGGTTATTGCTTTGGTATAGTCAATATGAAGTTTTTTAAGGGATGGTAAGAAGTGGGAATGCTGATTTGGTTTGGTAACCTTGTGAATGTCAAATGAAATTGATGAAATTTGTGGAAATGATAAGTGAGTTTTTGAATAATTTTGATGAAAAGATAAAGGAATTTTAGATGCTTGTTTAATTTGATCTTCTCCAAATGAGTTTGGGTCAGATGTACCCCTGAAGTATGTTGTTTTTGGTAGATGCTCTTGCATCAATGCTCCACAAATTTCCAAAATTTCATATTTTTCTACTAGAAACTTTTTCAACATCTTCAAAATGACATCTTACAACACATATCCACATGTCACTGCTTGACACCTCTTATATCGAGGGCTTATAAGATTTCTATGTAATTGCTCCCCCTAAATCAACTATTGGGATTAGTTTTTAGAAGAAGTATCTACACCAGATTTAGGTATAGATGCATTTGATTCATTCTTATTCTCAAGTTCTTCCATTTTCTTCCAAATTTTCTCCATTTCCTTTTTAACTTCAGTAGGATCAACTTTATTCATAGTTTTATTCCTTTGTTCCGGATTAGATTTCTTTCCATTCTTACTTATGTAAAAAATTTAAATATGTCTTGGTTTATTGTAGGTGTAGCACACAACATTTTTCTGACTAGACTTATTTATATTTAACCTTGATCTGCACTAGTTAGCTTTGTGTCCAAATGCATTACATGTATAGCAATATCCTTGAAAATATTGAATCATTATACCAATATTGAATCTATTCACCATCATTATTTGACTTCTACACTCAATAGCTCTATGTCCAAATTTATTGTAATCAAAACATTGTCTAGAAAAGAATCCAACATTTCGATTCATTCTATTTCTACATTTTGTTGCTCTATTACCAAATTTATTGCATGAATAATAAATACCATTGAAAGATGGGTATATTTGAGCATTAGGTTATCTGATAGGAATCCTTCTGATATTGCTTCTTTGATTCTTGATCTATCTACCATTGCCTTGAGTCTTCCTTTGATTTTCAACTTTGTTAGGAGCTCGATTTGCCTTTGAGCTTTTTCCTTCTTCAAGTCACAAACCACCTTTGTCCTTAGAGGGTTTTTGAAACAAAATCAACTCATCAAGAATTGTAGAACTTGTTTTAAATTTATCCTCATGAGCTCTTTCTTTCTCCAAGTTAGACCTTAAGGTTACCACCTCTTATTCAAGCTTTGTACATTCATCAGTCTTGCTCTGTATTTCAGCTTTTTAAAAATCTTCAATTCTTTTCTTTTCTTCCACTTGTACCTTTAGTTTGGTGATGTCCTCATTTTCTTTCTTCAATTGATCACTTACTTCTCTATTCCTTTCTTTGAATTCTTGATTTGTTCTCTCAGTTTCTTGATGCACTTGTTTAGTTCTTTTAAGTTCTCCCTCAGAGTTTCTTTCTCAATTTCAATTTTGTCTAGATCTTTAAGAGCAACATGGAGTTCTTCACTTATAGAGATATTTTCCAGAGGAACATGATACTTTTTATCAGCCATGTGTTTAAACTTCAATATCTTCCTTAAGATGTAAAACTTTTCAAAATGAACCAAGATCTGATACCAATTGTTAAACACCCAAAATACTGAGAGGGGGGATGAATCAGTATTCTACTAAACCATTTAACTACTAACCATTCAATAATTAAAAAATATCTAGCTACAACTATAAACAAAAACATGAGAGAAATCATAGCATCACATGACACATGAACACTAGGATTTTTATGTGGAAAATATAGAATGGTAAAAACCATGGTGAGGATTAGCTCACAATATATTATAACTGGTCATAAGATATTACAGGGCACACTACCAGGACACACTATCCTTGAAAGGCTCATAGCCTTAAATGATTAAAAAAGAGTGTGACTCACTTCCAAAAGATGAACCAATGAAATACCCCTTCTATGTGATGAGTTCAATTCTAATTAAGCTCTAGAAAAAAAAATCCTTGGATCAGTTTGCAGGTTCACAACAACTATCAACAACTTCGTACAATATCACATTGCCACACATCACTGCTTGTAATTTTCACATAACATGCATACATACATCTTTGTCTATATCTTTTTATTACAAAAATATTTCATACATATATATACCAAATTACATCAACATACATCAATTAGGTTGGCCTAATTAGATGTAAACATACTCGATTCAAAATATCTTGTCGGCTCAAAATAAAAACTTCTTTAATGCTCAAAGAAAAATGTGCAAGACATAAAATAGGTCAGCCTAAACCTAATAAAAAACTCTTCAATAATCCATGAAGCAAACACCACTGAACCATGTCAGCCAGAAGAATGTACAATTCCTATATGCCAATCTTCTATCATTCATATCTCTTAACCCATTCAACCAAAATTGCTAAAATTTTGTCCATAGTTGCAATTAATAGTCCTAAAAAATATATTAAAACCACATAGGTTGATATTATAATATGAACAATTCGAGACTAGATTACCGAATTGGAGTACTTGAATCATTGTTTACCGAATAGATAAAAATGGTCACAAACCAATGTTGCGATCAATGAAAACACACCGGAGGGCTTCTTCTTCATTCTTCCAACATAGCATGCTTATTGTTCTAAACAATAGCATGCTTGTGGTTATAAACTTAATAGTAATTACCTTAGAAGATGAATTTGACAGAATGATATTCAATATATCATTTCAAACAATATTAATTGTTTTCAATGATGTTTAAAAATGATACAACAATATTCATATTATTATTAGAGGATTGATGCCCTGAAAAGAATGAATGGGCCAAATGAGAAGTATTGTTCTGAATAAGTTATCATATTCTATTCTCTATTTCAAAAAAAGCAATATTCATATTATTCTAGAAGTAGGTCGATATTATTACCTTATGAAAATTTTCTTAGAAACATATGGTATCGACCCATATCTATCTCCAATAACCATTTGATGTATCCTTCTTACTATGACATAAATAATTACCTAGAAGTAACTTTCAAGATGTTCTTGTTAAAAGATTGAATAGAATGAATCAAAAGTAACTTTGTTATTTTCCTAAAATAATGAATGGTCATATTTTGTAAAGAAGTTAGATTGCTTTTAGTTTGCATATATTTTGTTTTAAATGTAGATTAATCATGATGTTGATGACAAATTGATTTTATGACATATTGTTTGAAACTCAAAATTTATTTTAAGTCTAAGAGTGACTGATTATTATTTATGTTCCTTATATTTCTAGTTGAATATATGTGTGCATCTAATGAAAGTTGACATCTATCTGAATATAGAAATTTGTATGTGGAATGGATCATTTTATTTTATTTTCAAAAAAACGTAAATGCATACACCATTTCTAATAGAAGACCATATATGTGTACATGCATAAATCTTCCATTTATGCATTACACATACATATGATATACCTTCCTTAAAAATTGATTTATTTTCTTTATTTAAAAATGTAGATTTCATTATGAGTAGAAAGGAATGAAGGAAATATTTGTAAATTGTATGTTGATGCATGTATATTATGATATCCTTATCTTAATTGATGAAATGGAACATGTATTTCATTTAAAATATTGATTGTATTTTTATCAAATCTGGTTTAGTTCCTTTCATAAATATATTGTTGAATTGGAAAAGGCAAGATGAGCCAAACATAGACTTTGTTGTAGGTTGTTTGATTCTTTATCTTGAAAAGATTGGCTAGCAAACTACTAGAAACTAGATTGAATATTTTGAAATTTGAGAAAATTAGATAAGATGTATGTTATCTTATGTATCTGGGAGGTTACCTTTTGGGACAGGTGTCGAAAATGGGTTAACAAAGAGTAAAGGTTTTTCTTTTCCAAAATCTATTATTTTTAGTAGTATATAGCATAGGCTTGGCCAAGTGTTTATAGTCCATTATGTTGAATGGTCTAATGTTTATGATATAACTCTCTTTCATTTCCTAACATAGATCTTGCTTGTTCTAAATGTAGATAAAAATGCATGTAGTTGTTAGGCACACACCGAATTTCACCTTGCATATTGCATTCTCTTTCTAAATATTCTGTGTAGGGTTGAGAATTCTTTGAGTTAGGAAGAATTTCATGGAAGCATAGTTTCATGGTTGAGTGGAAAAGCAACTGAACCATGTTCTCATCCACCAGATGAAGTGAAAATTGAAGGGGAATCACACATAATTCCACTTTGATTATTGTACATTGTATTCCATGATGTAATTTGAGTTGATTGGGAGGTAATGTTGGCCTAAGTCAAACTATGTAACTTGTAAATTTTACATTTGGAAATGAATATAAATTATTTTTTTGGACATATTGTGCTATGATGGAAAATAAATAATTAACTGTCTTTAATTTATTATTCATAATGTGATATTTTATTTAATTGGTGTTAATTGAGTAGCAAACATTACAATAATAATCTTCTAATTTTGATTTAGATGTGTGATAAAGGCTACAATCTCACATTCCATGCTCAAGGATGTGAATAAGGAAGGTTGGAAGGCTTGTTACAAATGAAAGTAGGACTGGAGGTAATTTTTACAATCTCACTAAATTCAAAGGAAGAAGCTATCTTTTGGTATAATCAGATGAGAGTTGGCTATGACATAAAATAATGGGTCACATCAATTTTGATAATCATGTGAATATTAGTTCCAAGCATGCTATGAGAAATACGCCAAAAATTTCTAATCCTACAAGCACCTTTTGTAAGGAATGTCAAAAAGGAAAGTGGACAAGAGTAAGATTCAATACAAAGGATTATTCTATTACAATTCCCTTGGAGTTAGTTCATACAAACTGATGTGGGCCTACAAAGACAAAAGTCTTGCAAGATGAATGGTATTTTATGTTACTCATTGATAATTTTCTAGAATAACTTGGGTTACTTTCTTAAAAGAAAAAATTGAGGGCTTTGAAAGATTTAGTATTTTTAAGGTTATGGTTGAAAATGAAATTGGGTCTAAGATCAAATTCCTAAGGTCTAATAGAGGTGATGAGTTTACCTCTAATGAGTTTGAATAATTTTGTGTAGAATATGGAATTATAATACATACTTACTTCGTTACAAGAACTCCTTAATAGAATGGAGTGGTTGAAAGAAAGAATAGAATATTTCAGAACATGGTAAGGACAATGCTAAATGAAGCCAAGTTTCCTAATGTATACTAGAGAGAGGAAATTCATGCTGCTATATATATCCTTGATAAAGGATAGATAAGACTAAACAATTACAAGAAACCATATGAGTTATGGAAATCTAGACTTGTATTCATCAAGTATTTTAGAATATTTGGAAACATATTCTACATCATAAGGGATGAAGAAAATCTAGGAAATTTTGATTCAATAATAAGATGTGCAAGGAGTTTGCAAAAGAGATGCAAAAATATTTTGAGATGTTTATGCTTGGTGAGTTATCATTTTTCCTTGGTTTTTAAATTACTCAATTAGATAAGGGAATTTTCATACCACAAACCAATTATATCAAGTGCATGAAAAATTTTAAGATGGGAGAATGAAAACTAGTTAGTACACCAATGGTGACAAAATGTAAGCTAAGAAAGGATGATGAGTCACCTGAAGAAAATCAAACTCTATAGAGGTCAATTATTGGAAGCCTATTATATTTGATTTCATCTAGACCTGACATTATGCAAGTAATGTGTATGGTAGCAATATTTCAATTAACACCTAAGGAGATACTTGTAAAGGAAGTGAAGATAATTTTTAGATATTTGAAAAGTACTATGTACTATGGTCTATGGTATCTCAACTCAGTGATTATTTTACTCTAATAGCATACACAAATGAAGATTAGGCATGAAGTGTTGATGATAGAAAGATCACTAGTGTTGGAGAACTCTTTCTTAGAGACAAATTATGTCATGAATAAGAAATAAACAAGATCCAATATCTTTATCAATAATAAAATAAAAATACATTGTTGCATTATCATGTTGTGCTCAAGTGCTCTAGATGAAGCAAATTTTGAAGGATATAAAGGTTGAATATAATGAACCTATTTCTATTATCTATAATAATACAAATACAATTAATATTTTAAATAATCTAGTGATGCATTCAAGGACAAAACATATCTCAATCAAATATCATTTTTTGAGAGAAAAAGTTATAGATCAAGAATTCAAAGTAGAATACATAACTACATAGGATCAAATTGAAGACATCTTTACAAAACCCCTTTATTAGGAGACATTTGAGTATCTCAAGTAGAAGCTAGGAGTGACAACTCCTTCATACCAATACAGACTTGAGGATAAGCACAGGTCCATTGGGAGTACTATTGAAATGAACAAGACAACTGAGATACTTATACTGTGAGTATTAGCTCACAATATAAGTATTAGCAAAATAGGTACAAAGGGGCTCACTGCCAAAATATGACACACTATCCAAAAAGGTTAATAGTTAGAGCTCCCTGTCACAGAAAGAATACAAGAAGATAGAAGAAGAATTTTACACAGAGAAACACTTCTCAATACAACAAGGATTCCACCACAATTGCTCACACACTTTCACAATCTCACAAGAAATATTTTGGATACCTTGAGCTCACTGCCTTTAGGAACTCTAACATGAAGTTTGCACTACTTTTCTCAAATTAGCATCACACTTTACGCACATCACTCTTTGCATCTATCTTGCTTCTTACACATTCACCCTCTCTTGCATCAAAACCATACATATTTATATCAACTTCTATCTCAAAAAATTTCTCCAATGTTGACCACTAGCCATTATACATTCAAATTTGGAATAGGTCGGCTCCCAAACATTCCTATGGTGGATAGGAATGAAAGGAAACCTACATAAACCTTGAATTAGGACCCAAATAGATCCCAACACACTTCAACATGCTTCTACAAGCCTCACATGTAGTGTTAAACACAAGGCCATCCAACACCTATGGAAAAAGCACCATAAGCATTAAGTACACACTTCCTTAGATCAATCTGAGAGTTCTAGACAACATAATTTACTTGAACTCAATCCTGAAAAATCCATGAACTAGTTAATATTCATCGATTACTTCAACTCACATCAACAAGTACTTTAACTCAGAACAATTGATGACCCTTAATTACATACTGATAAATGAAACTCACACTGCATTGCACAAAATCAAGTAAAAAATTGAATACAGAAAGATAAAAGAATTATAAGCATCTTCCCAAATCTGTACAACCTGAATCCAAATAGTGGAGAAATGTAGAGCAAACACATTTCTCCCAGACCACAAAAAATCCCTAAACAACTAGTTCACACACTGGTGAAAAAATATCACACTGTACAACAATCCAAAAACCCAAATTATGAATATAGCAACCTTTGTCAACCTTGAATAACTTGTAATAACTACATAGGCATAGCATCGACATAGAAGGAACATGGAGCACAATATCGGAGCACACTATGAACATTTGCACAACACAATTTACTCTTCTTATTAAAATTTCTCAAAAGCACTTGGAAACCAAGTACCAAAACCATCATCTTAGTTCATTACTTCATTCCAACTCATATTTAGACTCTACAACAAAAATAATAACTCCATGTACTCACAACACTTCTTCAAGGTCTCAACTACACATGCACAACCTATTTTCCTCTTTTCACAATTTTCTCAATATTCTCAACATCGTTATCCCATAGTTGACATCAATGAAAACATCAGTTAGTAGAAATCCTATTAGCATCAATGAAAACATCATCATTCTTGCAACAATCTCCCCATTTTTCGTTTATGGTAGCACAAGATGTGAAAACCCACCAAAGACCACACAATAGTTTTGAACACTCTCTCTTTTTCACATGATCTTCTCCCCCTGAGAAGATAAGTTCTTTTTTTTTACATGATTCTCTTTCCCCGTTTGATATCAATGGAAAAGGATAAAATGTTTTGCATTGTTCTCCCTCTTTGACACTGAACCAGAGTTACCTGCTTTGGATACTCCCCCTTAGGAGTACACCCAACTAAATTAGCAACAAAATGACAACACATGATACTACCTACTCCCCTTGAGAGGCAACCAACAACATTAGTCCAAAAGAGAGATAGATCCATAGATCCACTGGATTGATGCACCTATATATGCATCTAGTTTAATAAAGGAGGTACAATAACCCCCAACTTCACCCGAAGCTACTCAAAAGTATCCTTAGGAAGAGCCTTAGTAAATATGTCAGCATTCTGATCCTTTGTAGGAACATACTCAAGCTTCACTTCATTCTCCATAACCTTCTCTCTCAAGAATTGATATCTAATAGATATATGCTTTGTCCTTGAATACATCACTATATTCTTTGAAATGTTTATTGCACTTCTATTATCACAGAAGATAGATATAGGTTCATCATATACAACTCTGATATCCTTCAATGTTTTCCTCATCCATAATTCATGTGTAAAGCATGATGTCGCTGCAATATAATCAACCTCTACAATGGATAAAGAAACTATATATTGTTTCTTACTTAGCCATGACACCAATCTACATCCAAGAAAGAATATACCATGACTTGTACTTTTCCTATCATCAACACAACCAACCCAATCTACATCTATGTAAGCATTTAATGTGAAATCAATACCCTTGGGATACCACAAGCCATAATCTGGTGTGCCTCTTAAATATCTGAATATTCTCTTCACCACTGCAACATGTGTTTCTTTACGATCTTCTTGAAATCTAGCAACAAGATAAATTGCATTCATAATATCTAGTCTAGTAGTAGTTAAATATAGTAGTCCACCAATCATAGATCTATACTTTCTTTGATCAGCCTTAGGTGAATCATTATCTTTACTCAGTTTACAACCATTCACCATAGGAGTACATACCAATTTGGATTCATCCATTCCAAACTTCTTCATTATTTCTTTGACGTACCTAGACTGTGAAATGAAAATCCCTTTATCTGTTTGATTCATCTATAGCCCAAGAAAGAAATTCATCTCTCCAAACATTGACATCTCAAATTATTTCTACATGTATTCAAAAAATTTCTTGCACATGGCCTTATTTCCACCAAAGATAATATCATCCACATATAAAACTACTATCAGGATTTTTTCTTCCTCAATTTTAAAGTGAAGATTACTATCTGTGGAGCCCTTGCTGAAACCTTGTTGTATCAAGTACCTGTCCAATCTTGCATACCAAGATTTGGGAGATCGTTTCAACCCATATAGTTCCTTATTAAACTTACATACCATGTCTAATTGATCTTACAATTGAAAACCTTCTAGTTGTTCCATGCATACCTCTTCTTCCATTTCTCCATTGAAAAAGGTAGACTTCACATCCATCTAATAAACCTTAAAATATTTATGTGCTGCAAATGCCAAAAAAAATTTGATAGCTTTCATACTAGCCATAGGATCAAAGGTCTCCTCAAAATTTATACCTTCTACTTGTATGTAACCCTTGCACACAAGTCTTTCTTCGTTCCTAACTACTTATCCTTCCTCATCTAGCTTGTTTTTGAATACACATTTAGTTTCAATTATGTTCTTGTTTTCTGATCTAGAGATTAATTCCCATGTTTGATTCTTCTCTATCTACAAGTTCTTCTTCCATCACCTTCATCCAATGTTCATCCTTACATGCTTCACTTACTAATTTAGGTTCAACTTTAGAAAGTAAACATAATTTTACTTCAACTTCAGCAGCTCTACTTCTTATCAATACACCCTTCCTCTTATCTCCAATGATCCAATCTTTGGAATGATTCTTTTGCACATACTTAGGGGTTTTAGGGGTCTTCTCCAGATATTCTTCCTCTTTATTTTTCACTTCTTGTTCATTAATTATTCCTTCCACTTCTCTACAATCATGTTCATTTGACACATATCCATCTGCTGTAATAGAATTCTGCAAGTTTTAATCAACTTTAACATTTGGAATTTCAACTATCTTTCTCAACCTTTTGTTGTAACATTTGTAACCTTTGATTTTAATTGAATATCCAATGAAGATACCTTCATCAAACCTTGCATCAAACTTTCCTAAGTTTTCTTCATCTCTTTCGATATAAAATTTGCTTCCAAACACTCTAAAGTACTTCACAATAGGAATCTTTCCATACCATAGCTCATAAGGAGTCTTTGTGCTATTAGTTTTACCTTGAACTTTGTTAAGTATGTAAACATTAGTATGAATAGATTCTCTCTAGGAGACTTCTGGTAGATTTTCCTCTTTCATCATAGTCCTTGTAGCTTCTTGAATAGTTCTATTTTTCCTTTCAACAACTCCATTCTACTAAGGAGTTCTAGGGGCATACAAATGCCTCTTTATTCCATGAACTTCACAAAAAATGTTAAACTTATTGGAGGTGAATTCACCACCTCTGTTAGACCTCAAACACTTTATTTTAAAATCCATTTCATTCTCGACCATAGTTTTAAATGTCTTGAATTTATCTAATGCATCAAATTTCTCTCTAAGAAAAGTAACCCATGTCATTCTATAGTAATCATCAATCAAAATCATAAAGTACCTGTCACCTTGTAGAATTCTTAGCCTTGTAGGACCACAAAGATCTGTATCTACCAATTCTAGTAATCCATTAGTAGATTGTTCCTTTCCCTTAATGCTACTCCTTGTTTTTTTTTCAAATTGACAACTCTCGCAAACAATATTGATAGGTTTTGTGATCTTAGGTAAATCTCTCACAACATGAACTAAACTAATTGTTGCCAAATTATCAAAATTCATGTGACACATCCTTTGGTGCCATAACCAGCTATCATTAATCTATGACATAAAGCAATGACCATCAACACCCTTAAGCTAATAAATGTTTCCATTTGTCCTCTTACCTACAACAATTACAGTTCCAAACCCCTTCTAGATCTCACATGCTTCATCCTTAAATACAAGATTATATCCTTTGCTACACATTTTTCCAACACTCAAGAGGTTATGTCGTAAGCCCTTAACATAGTAAACATTGTTAGTATTATTAATTCCATCAAAACTAATTGAACCTATCTCACAAATCTTAGCTCCTGAATCATCTCCAAATTTAACTAATCCTCCATCATATTTTTCAAGTTTAACAAACTTAATTTTATCTCCAGTCATATGATTAGAACAACCACTATCAACAACCCAGTAATTCTTATCTTCTTTGACATGAAAAGCCAATACCAAAGTATGTTCAACTTTTTCCTTCATCTCCAAAATACTTTCCTTCACACAACTTTCAGGGTTAGCAGAACCAGATTCTTCTTTTATAGCCAAAAATAGACATTCATTATCATCAAAATATCCATAATTGAATTCATCATCAGAAATACCAGCATCTTCTTTCACATAGTACGCTTTCTTAATCATCTTTCCTTTATTTTCATTGTTCTTATTGTTTAAATCTCTTTTTGGACATCTAGAAGCATAATGACCTATACCACCACAACTAAAACATTTGAAAGGTAATTTACCTGGATATTTACTAGTGCCCTTTTTCATCTTCCTCAAAAAGTTAGCTTCTAGATCATCAAGATCTTCTTCACCTGAATCTTCAACCTTCTGATTTCTCAGCTTTGAAAGTAGTCTCTACTTTTGTACCTTTCTTCATTTTTCTCATTTCATATGCAGTCAGAGTACCAATCAACTGATCTCTAGAATATTTGTCAAAACCAATTGTTTCATTAATAGCAGATACCTTTTCACTATAACAATTTGGAAGAGATATGATAATTTTCTTCACCATTTTAGATTCTTTAACTCTTGCACCAAGACTTCTCATATCACTCACCAATTCATCGATTCTTGGAATGTATCCTTTAATTGTTTCATCCTCAGACATCTACATCATTTCAAACTATGCCTTCAATTTCTACAAATTTTCTTGCTTGACCTTTGGATCTCCTTCATAAATTCTTTCTAACTTATCCCAAAGTTCTTTGGTAGTCTTGAAACTCATAACTTTAACTAATTTAGTTTTTGGAAGACTATTCACAATAATAAATCTTTCCTTAACATTGATCTCATGCACCTTTATTTTTTAACTTGTACTTGGACCATTCAAAGGTGGAGTATATGCATTCTAATAAGCCTTCTCAATCTCATCTCCCTGAGCAAATAAATATCCTTCCATCTTTGTCTTCCAGAAAGCATAATCTTAGCCATCAAATCTAGGATATTCCAAAGGAATCTTGTTTTCCATTCTGGATCTACCTCAAGCAGTTAAGCTCTTATTCAAGGAACCTTGATCTGTTACCAATTGTTGAAATGAACAAGAAAACTCAGAGGGGGTTGAATCAGTTGTAGTAAATTAAACCTTAACAAACCATCAACTATAATTAAATCCACAAGCATTCATTAAGTCCTTATTTTGTTAGATTGATTAAACATGAAATGCATATAACAAAAATTGAAATCACAACACCATACACATAAGAACACCAGATTTACATGGAAAATCCAATGAGAGAAAAAACACGTTGAGGATTAGCTCATAGTATAAGCAATAGAAAAATTGGTACAAAGGGGCTCACTGCTAGAATAGAACATGTGAGTACAGAAAGGCTCATATCTAGGGCTCACTGCCATAGAAAGAATACAAGAAGATGGAAGAAGAATGTTACATAGAGAAATACCTCTCAATGCAACAAGGATTCCACCACAATTGCTCACACTGTAGTGCCCCTCAACTTGCTTTCTACTTTTGACAGTGACTTGGTTGTATTTGGACATTATGATACTTTTTTTGATGATGGATTTATAGTTATGATGTAGTTGATGATACTTTATCACTGATGTTTTATGTTCATACTGTGTTTAGTATATGGATTTAATGGTTCATGTGGATTAATCTTGTCTTGTGTATCATGTGTTTATTTGATGATTATTCATGTCATGCCCATACATTTTACCTAAGGACATAGCACAAAACTCATTTTATATATATATAAAATTTGGGGCGAGATAATGAAAGGAAAATTCATTCTTAAAGGAATCACTTTGTAGTAAGGTTACCTTGGGGAAACTAAATCATGAGGGAAAGTTCGAGTTCTCAGGACGAGGCCTAGACATAAAATGTTTCTTGCAAGCTTGAATAGGTGATTAGGGAAATAAAATAATTTATCCATAGATTTATTGTTCTAGGTTTGATTTCCTAGCATGACACTAACTTATCAATAGGAACCTTGGACAACCATTGATCTATAACTTAATAATACAGTATTTATTTGGAAGTGGGGTAACGAGATGAAACCTTGAGGTATGGATTTCCTCTAAGGATATTTTCTTTTGGCGAACCTTGAAACATTGTTACAATGCCCTTTAAGAGAATAATTAGATAAAAATAATAATGTTTTAAGTTTTAAGTTCATTGTACACTAACCTATGCTACTTTGATTTTACTATCTCTTTTTTTTGATATCATTCTAATTGCTAAAATTAATGTATTGTAATTATTATACAAATCTAAGCTTAAAGACATATTTCATGTAGTTTTCTAAACACCAAGATTTCATTCTATACATATATATTTTTTTAGAAACTTCGTTTCACCGAAATATTTCACATAAACCTAAAATAATAAATTTAATTCTTTTTACTAACTTTATTAAAAGAATCATTAACAATTAAATTAACAAATTAATGTTTAACTATAATTTATTAAAATAATCATTAACAATAACCATATTAACCTTTTAATAAAATCATTAATTATAAATTAATTAAAAAAATTAACATTCTACTAAAATTTATTAATGAAGTCTTTAATAATTGAATTACCATTAATATGATTACTATTTTATCTGTACCTTATTGTCTAAGATAATTAATTAAAGACTAGCACTAAACCACTCTACAAACCCTTTTAATATTTTATTTATTTCATTAATAAAATCATAGACCAATTTAGTGGGCTTACTTTTGACATTTTAAAATGGAAGACTAAGTCATATGATTATTATTTTATTCCTATACTTTAGGTTGTGAATTCACTTACTTAGGAATGTTAGGAGGTTATGTCTCTTGGTTTGCCTTTGTAGGGTCAACGATGGATGAAGTAGCATGAGGGGATTTCAAGTGAATAAAAACAAGGGAAAAGAAAAGACGGCCCCGCTGTTTTCATTTTCTATCATTTTGTATTACATTTCCACATTTTTTTTTCTACACTCACAGGAATTGGTGAATTGTGGGGCATCAACGTTTCTCTACGGTAGAGAATGCAATGTATTAACATTTGTTGATATGCATATATTATATATAGTGAGAATGCAATGTTTTGCTAGGTGTAAGACAAAGCCTTGCCCTGTCATGACTTAAGGATGAGTACCCATGTTCAACGACCTACCTTATGAACGATATTGGGGTTTTCTATAAATTTGTTTTCTTTTAAATATTTCTGGTATATCTTGTAACCATTTGTTTTTTGAGTATTCTCGGCATCTCCTTTTTTTAAGTTTTTTTATATTGAATAAATACTCTCAACATTTAATAATGCAAGGATTTCTTCTATGTTACACTTCAATGTGCAGTTTACTACTATGTTTTACTTTGTTCCTTCCCGCACAACTAAATTCATTGAACATATATATGTTTGTAAAGCTTACATTCAATCTTGTTGGATTTTTTTTTGAACTATTCATAGGTTCATTCTTATGCCTATTTCAGATTGAAGCCACAAGAAAGGGAAGAGTAAACAATGAAGAATAGGGGAAAGATCATGCAAAATCATCATACCACTTTCCTTCCAATATGAATGAGGAACAAATACCACGAAAGAACATAGTAAAGGAATCATTTAACCACATAGTAACTTATTAATGGAATTGATACATAGGGTAGCAGATTATCTACTTTAATCTTTGACATTTTCATTCCAATATGTAAACATCATTAAATGTAGTTTATACCAATATGTGAACATGAATAAATGCAGTTTATACTAGAAATCATTCTTTACTTGCTGCCTATTTTACTACTAACTACTTTCTCTTCTAGGCAAGGCAAGCAACGTTCTAAGGTGTTTCAGACAGGCATTTTCCTGTTCGTGGGACTATGCGGCTCAGGAAAAGTGCAAATAGAAAAGTCAAAACAGGGCCTAGGACCCCACAAGCCAGCAAACAAAGGTGAAAGAAAGTCACGGGAAGGTGTGGGCTACGTTTCCAACAGGTCTCCCTATCGCCCTTCCCTGTTTTCTTTTGTTTTTTTCTATTTTATTGTTTATTTTGTCTCCTTTTCTTCGTAAGAAGAAAAAACTAAGACAAACCTGCATAAAACAACACAAAATCACAACATTTTAACACATGAGAGTTAAACAAGGGGTTATGGGTGAAAACCTAGACCTGGCATGTCAGAAGGTCCCTGCAGAAGGGACACAAATCTTGAACACAAATGCATTTTCAATACAGTTGGGAGCTCTAGACCGTCTACTGGGCAAGGAAAATATACCCTAGTTGCAGTTGAGTGATCTCTTAACCCTTCTAGGTCAAGAAGGTTTAATATCTCCAGGCAGGCACATTCCACAATGGTCAAACAGGTGGTCCACCTTCTACCCTAATATTCAAGATGAGGGTTTAGCAAGTGGTTGGGGCTCTTTGCTTACAAGATTGCCTTTATCATGCATATTGAATCTTGTAAACATAGAAGAAAGGCCGATCTTTGTAAATGCAAAGCAATACTTGAAATATTTCAAGTACAAATCTAGTATAGCATATAGGTAAATGGGGTCACTTTTTATTGAATGAATGGGAGGAAATAATATTCAAACTTATTGTGCACATAATGAATCGACTTGAATCGATATATGATATTCTTTTGGCTCCTCTAACGCTAAGTCTTATATTAGGAGGTATGGGAGTAGTATTACTTACTAATATAATTTATTCCGCTCTTTCATTGGGGATAGTTCTTATTTGTATATCCCTTTTCTATATTATATTGAACGCGGATTTCGTAGCTGTTGCACAAATCCTGATCTACATAGGAGCTGTTAATATTTTGATTCTATTTGCCGTGATGTTGATGAATAATCCGAAATATCCCAATTATGCCCCTCCCTGGACCGTCGGAGATAGCATCACTTCAATAGTTTGTACGAGTCTTTTTTGTTCATTAATTACTATTATCTTGAACATATCATGGTTCGGAATATCTCTGACTCAAAAATCAGATCAAATGTTAGAACGAGATTTAACAAACAATATTCAACGTATTGGGGCTCATTTATCCACTGATTTTTTTCTTCCATTCGAACTTATTTCTATAATTCTTCTAGTTGCTCTTATAGGAGCTATTACTATAGCTCGTCGAGAAGAAACAGTTTGAAAATGAAAGCTCTCGTGCGTATTAGTAGCATAAATGTGCTGTTTTATCTTCATAGATCGTGAAAGAATCTTTTTGGAAGGAGAGAATTCAGTAACCTTGCCTTATTATTTTCGCTTATTTTATCACTTATCCTACTCCTTGCAAAAGTAAAAAAAAAAATAGATATATATATATATATATATATCTATATGGATTTGTCAATTGGAGAACCGGGAACTCAACTTTTTTTGATAAAATAGAAATTATTCAAAATTGAGTTGACATTATGGATAAATAATTTCTAATTTATTTTTTCAAATATTGATAATTTGAAGATTGACCTGCAGAATGGTATTCACCAATGGGCTCCCACAACATTGGATCCTGGTGCCGAGGAATATTACCATCCTGGACCGCCACAAAGGGAACTATAGTTCCTGCGGGGAAGAACTATAGTTCTGCGAAAATATTGATTCGTAATTAATGTTTATTAATCTCCGCGTTCCCGAAGGCACTCCTTTGTTCAAAAGAAATCATTTGCTCAATCCCAAGGTTCTTCGCTTTGCATCGCGTAAGGTTCTCCTACATCGAATGAAACCACATTCTCCACCGCTTGTGCGGGCCCCAAGAAAAGTTAGATAGTTTCTAATTCATCTGGAAGCTAAAAAAGAATAGAATAGAAAAATTGGGCTTTAGTTCTATAAAAAAAAAATAGAAGAAGTACCATATAAAGATTTAAAAGATAGAAATTGAACTAGGGGTAAAGACCCATAACTATGAGCTATGATTCGAAGAAAGTTCGCGGGATTCCGAATTTTCTACGACACCCTTTGAAACAACTTGGATGAGCTCCCTGTTGATTTAATTTGATTTAATAACATAGAATTGCTGTATTAAATCAAAAATTCATCTTTTTTTTTTGCAATTTTTAGCTACTAAATAAACCATCCATAGCTGTGTAACCCTATTCCTAATAGATCAACCCCTAAGTAGCAGGTCCAAACTAGAATAAATCCTAGAGAAGCAACAATTGCCGATTTTTCTCCTTTCCAACCCCTGTTTATTCTGGTATGTAGATAAATTGCAAATATAATCCAAGTGATTAGTTCCCAAGTCTCTTTTGGATCCCAGCTCCAATAAGATCCCCATGCTTCGTTGGCCCATACTACCCTAGAAAGTATACCTATAGTTAAAAGAGAAAATCCTAGACCAATGGCACGATAACTCAATTGGTCTAATTGGTGAGTAAATACCCATTTTCGATAATTTATAAATGGAAATCAAAAAGAATTTTTCAATTCCTTTTTTTATTGGTCGTGTGAATACCGATTTTTATTGAATAAAAAGGAATTCTTCATATTAAGAATAATCTTTTGATTTATTTGGGACGTAATGACCAAAAAAGATATCGATGATAGGGATCCACATAAAAGAGTTGCATAATTGAGCAATATCATACTTACATGCATCATTAACCAATGAGATTGTAAAGCGGGTACTAACATTGCAGATTGCTGCATTTTATTCGGAAGACCTAAAGTAGCAAAACCATGAGTTAACATAGCACTTGGTGTAGTGATTGCACCTAACTACCAAACATCCTGGCCCCGTACTTCTATAGCTATATGAATCATGGAGGAAGTCCATGAAAGGAACATGAATGACTCGTACAAATTACTTAATGGTAAATGGCCCGAATAGAGTGAACGAGTAACTAATACTCCTGTTATACAAATACATGTCAATATCATGCCCTTTCCTCCTAAATTACTTAGTTCTTGACTTTTATAAACTAAGGTTCCCCAATAAATGAGAGTGACAACAAAAGTAAGAGAAAAAGAGACATGAGCCGATATATGTTCTAGAGTTATAAATATCACAATAAACCCATTTATTCATTTTATTTTAAATAGGATTCGTAAGAGAAAGATAAAATCGATTGATATGTCATCGATCATATTGACATAGATTGAACAATGATAGTAATTGACTATATAGGCACTCCATAAGTAATAGATATAGATATAAGTAATTTATATGGAAGGGATTGAACCCATAGTATCTTAATAACAATAATTCCGCCACTCGGATTTGAACCGAGATGCTCTAGCACTACTTCCTAAGAGCAGCGTGTCTACCAATTTCACCATGGCGGCTTAGCATTTTAGTATTGTTTAGTCACTATATTAGACTATTTTCCCGAGATTGTCAATGCTAATCTAATATTGAGAGAAGAGTATTTTCTCTGTTCAATGTCCGAATTGACATTAAATAGAGAAATGCGATGTTGTTCGTTATAATGGAGTATGGCGCAGTTTGGTAGTGTGCCATCTTGGGGTGGTGGAGGTCGTGGGTTCAAATCCCGCTACTCCGAAATGAACGGTAAACATTAATATATTCTTATTCATTCCAAAGCTATGGGAGATGTATTATTTGTACATTCCCGTAGTGGATAAATAGCATCAATCATTAAAAGAAATTTGGAAAAGTAACTTCATAAATATTATTTTTTCCCCAATATTAACGAAATAGAGAACCAATAGAACTAAATAGAGAACCCATAGAACTAAATAGAGAACCAATAGAACTAAATAGAGAACCAATAGAACTAAATAGAAAACTTATCGGACTACATAGATAACTCAATTTAGAAACTAATTTAGGAAATATATATTTCCTAGGCTTTCCTCCATTTATCACTCTTCTCCAAGTTTCTATAACATTTATCAGGTTTGAGAAAAACCTCTTTGTAAGAGAGACAACTGTGTTTTTAAGTTTTTTTAGAGAGTTTATCAGGTTTGAGAGAAACCTGTCTATAAGAGAGATAAGTATCTTTCTAAGTTCCTTTAGAGATGAGATAATTTCATCTTTAAGTTTCTTTACAGCTGAGATAATTTCAGTTTTAATTTTCTTTACAGCTGAAATAATTTCAGTTTTAAGTTTCTTTACAGCTAAGATAATTTCAGTTTTAAGTTCCTCTCTCAGTTTATTACATGGGGAGTGGTTAGAAGGAAAAGACAAACTTGTACTACAAAAAGAGTTCGTTTTTGACTCCTTTACCTCATTCATAGTTTCATTTTGTCCAAAAACTGATGAATGTCTCCTACCCAATAAACTTTTGGTATGATTTCCTAGATCTTGAAGAATCTCTCTTATTGAAACAAAACTATCTTTTATAAGATTCAAACTATTTTGAATATGTTCCCAATGATCTATTTTGGGATACATCCGGACCCTCAACATAGCAGATCGACTACCATTATTCATATTCCACCAATATCTATTCATGCAAATAAGATCTTCTAATCGATAACGAGGCCAAAGAAAACGTCTTATCTTTTGTCTTGTATCTATGATAAGATGTTCATCTTTTTCCATGAGACCTTTGTCATTTGGTATCTCTTTACTATTTAATTCTATACTTTCATCTAAATGATTTTCCAGATTCAAAAGATTCAAAATTCAAAATTCTCTACGACGTCTTGGAAGAAAAATATCTTCGAAAATGAAAGAACTTGAAATTTTCTCATTTACATTTTCAATAGTGTCTCTTTTTATTCGTTCAGATCTATCAAAAAGATTTACATCTTTTCTTTTCCTCTTCATTTTTAGGAAGAGACTCACAATCTTATATATCAAGAATCGGTCATTAAAGTACCCCAGTAGAAGTGGCATAGATCGTCTATGCTTATCGGCAAAAATTCTGAAAAAACCATTTTTGTTCTTTTTGAAGTAACTCTTAAGATGCATTATAGTTTCCAATAATTCCAAGTCAAATTCTCCATTCTCAAAATATGACCTAGTGAGTTCGGCTACAATGGCCTTGGTGCCTAATTTCTTTTTATCTAAGAAGCGAGCCGCATTTCTGCCAATTCTGACTGATCTGACACACAGAATCGTCACGGGATGGAGATAAGCGGACTCAAACTACTGACATCCGCCACAGGGTCAACCACTACCTATTGGACCTTCTTGATTAAGTCCACCATAGAAGGCCAACAATCGACAATAGCCTTCCCCCCGAACACAGCTCACAATTTTCATTGTACTATGCTCTCCAAAGAGCAACTCCTCCCAAAAGCAAAAGTTGTTGACCCTAGGAATTCTTGAAGTTCTGAAGAATTCAAACTCTGGAAGAACTAGGAGCAAAAAGCTCTTCTTTTTTCTAGCCGACTCTTTGGTGGAGTGCCCTTCTCCGACCCTTCTTGCCTAATTGGAAGGGATAGCTAATGGGTTCCACTTCTCAAATCAGAGTATGTGGTCAATCTGTGACCCCTGGATGCTGAAAGCATCCTTGGAGCGATCTCGTAGTTCCTACGGGGTGGAGATGATGGGGTCGGTCCATGGCATGACTTTTCCTTCTGCCCCATTTTTGGGGCTAAAAAGGGTTGAAGGGAGATAGTACATCAAGTTGTTCGCAAGGGCCAACTTGATCCTCTTCCCCGGGATCGGATCCCTAGGAGAGCCGCCAACTCCAACTATGGGCCATGTACGATCCATACTAGATCTAACCAACTACCCACCCTACCTTCTCTACGTTCTTGACAGTCTATCTTCGTCTCAATAGAGTTTTTCAGTGGCATGTTACGGTCCTTTCCCCCATTACTGATAAAAAGTGAGCCACTGGTTCAGGTAAAAAATACTATCATTACCGCCTAGACAATCAGACATCCAACCCATAATCGCAACGACCCGATTGCAAGAGCGGAGCTCTACCAACTGAGCTATATCCCCATAGATGGCCAAATGAAGCAGACAACAATCCTACTACATAGCGCATAATGGGTGGGCTATCCTGGGCTTGAACCAGAGACCTCGCCCGTGAAGTAAATCATCGCACCTATGATTAGATGAGAATCAGTTCTCTCTTCATTCAGGAGCGACTCATCCTTCCCGAACACAGCATGCAATTTTCCGTTGTACTGCGCTCTCCAAGTGTACTTGTTCCCCTTCCTTCTTCTTCGCCAACGGCAAGAAAAGAAGTCAAAAATTTGATGAGAAGAGAAAAGGAGGCGTTAATAAATAAGATCCTCCTAACCCAATCTCAGACACTCCAAGATCCTTTTTCGATCCTGCTTCTCTCATCGTTCATTAGGAGACGAATAACGATTTCCTAATGCACTGATCCGGGAATTGTTCATAGTCATTGAGCGAGTGGAAGACCAAGGAAGTATTTCCAATATTTTTTCTCCTCTTC
>VDFB02000007.1:85576081-85615977 GCA_007258455.2 Sequoia sempervirens
GTTCTTATGCATTACTCACCCGTTCGCCACTGGAAACACCACTTCTTGTTCGACTTGCATGTGTTAAGCATGTCACCAGCGTTCATCCTGAGCCAGGATCAAACTCTCAATGAAATTCAGAGTTTCATTACTTATTACTTATAGCTCCTTTCTTTGTGGATGAATTCGATTAACGAATTATCTATCATCTATATAATATTAAGTCCTCTATTTAATGGAATCTTATATATAGATTCTATTAAGTCATGTATATAATCTATTATATATACTACTTTGTCATCTATTATAATCTATCTATTGCACAAAGTAGTATTTATATAGACTACTTTTGTTATTTTATTGTATTTAGATATTTGAGAAAAGATTGTTGTTATTGTTATTTATTTAGGAGAAAAAAATTTCATTGTTATTGAGCCATTCTTTTTCTGTTTAAGTAAGAATGACTTAAAGCTAAGGGAACACCCACCAGAAAAATGAAGTTATTAACAACTTTTCTTATTAGAAACTACTAACATTATAGGATAAAACAAAATCAAAAGAAGAAATTCACTCGGATTTTACCAAAGGTTCATAACGGTAAGGCAGGAATATCTAAAGAGACATCTCAGAAAGGAGAGAAAACTAATCAAACTGAGTACAAAGGAAAGGGAAAGGTAATAGGAGACATAGGGAACCTCAGGTCAAACACAAGCAAGATGGAGGGAGTCAGGGGAAAAACAAAAGAGATCACTACAGGCAATGTCACTGAAAAAGTACCCATAGAACTTTATAGCACGACATCTTCACCACTACTATGGTCATTAGAGTTATATGTAGACAAGCTCAGAAATGCAAATTAAAACAAAATCAAAAGAAGAAATTCACTCGGATTTTACCAAAGGTTCATAACGGTAAGGCAGGAATATCTAAAGAGACATCTCAGAAAGGTGAGAAAACTAATCAAACTGAGTACAAAGGAAAGGGAAAGGTAATAGGAGACATAGGGAACCTCAGGTCAAACACAAGCAAGATGGAGGGAGTCAGGGGAAAAATGAAAGAGATCACTACAGGCAATGTCACTGAAAAAGTACCCATAGAACTTTATAGCCCTACGTCATCAGAGTTATATGTAGAGGAGCTCATGAGAATGAAAAATAGACTCGATGTTCTAGAAACAAAGGAGAGGTTTGAGGACATCAAGTTTAAAATAGTTACAAAGACCAATTGCAGGCTGGAAAGGGATAATAAAATACTATAGGAGAAAATTTTGAATCTACAAGCTAACATGGAGAAGGGACAACAATAATTGATCATTCTAAAGCAAGAATTACATCAACTAAAAATAGCTGAAAACAATAAGCCAGAAATGGAGGAAGTTGAAAAAAAAATGGAATTAAAAATGATCCAATCAACATTAGTAGACTTGGAAAAAAAAGAGAACCAACTTAGAGACCAAATAGAAGAGGCCAAATCATGGTCACATGTGGTAAGTGGATCACCAAGTGAGCAAAAATTAATCATTGAAAAACAAGTCAAGAGACAAATAAGGGAAGAAAAAGATAAACAAAGCAAGGCTACAAACATTATTATTAAAGGTTTGAAATATTTTGGTGAAAGGGAGAGAACTGGCATCCTAGCAAGGGACTTCCTTAAAGACGAGCTGAAATGGACAGGTTATATTCAACAAGCAAATAGAATTGGAAAAAAGGATAGATGGTGGAAGAGATAGGCATGTAAGGGTCACCTTGAGAAGCTTAGAGGATAAGAATAGGATTCTAAAAAATAGAGGGTTACTTAGAGGAACACATATTTACCTAGACGAAGATTTGACTTTTGAGCAGCAAGAAGAACAAAGGAAATAATGGGAGAAAGTGAAAACAACAAGAAATGAAGGAAAGTGGGCATGGCTAAAAAATGGGAAAGCCCAAATTGATGATCGTTTTTCAAACAAGAAATAGGGATTGGGCCCCCCCTAGGAATACTTACATGTTGTAAGTTGGAATTGTAGAGGGTATCCATGGAGAAGAGGACCTGGATTGGGGCCCATAGCAAAGGGTAAAGATATCATCATTCTTACTGAAACACATGAACATGAAGGCTGCAAAGTCCCAGATTTTGAAGGGTATAAGAATGTTTCAGTTTGGAACAAAGGGAGTGAAAAAGGTAAAGGTCATGGGGGAGTTACAATGCTAATAGGTGAGAAGTGGAAGGGAATTGTTGAACTTGAAAAAGAGGATGCAAATAAACAGTACATATGGCTGCAAATAATAGAAAATGGGGTGACTTTTAGATTGGCTGCTTGTTACTTTGCTCTAAAAAATTTTAAGTTCTACAAGAAGAGAAATTTAGACATCGAAGACCCGTATGCCTCACTAAAAAGAGATATATCTATTTTTAGCACACTTGGAGATGTCTTAATGGGAGACTTTAATGCTAGAACAACAAATAATCAATCTCTTTAGTTGAGCAGGGAAGAAAAAGGGGAGAACAATCCTTTATGGTTGGAGGAAGGTGGAGATCAAAAGTGGGAAAGAACATCTCAAGATGGTAATGGCAATGTCACTCCATTTGGGGCAGAATTACTTGGGCTTTGTAGTTTTTTTGGCATGGTTATTTTCAATGGGATGAGAGATTGGCCAAATTCGGGGGTATCACTTGTAAAACTTATAATGGTCAAAGCGTGGTGGACTACGTGATTTTCTCTCAAGGTTTTGTCTCTAGGATGTTGGTGTTTGACATTGAGGACTACCCTATTGGGATGAAATCTGACCACTTACCTCTTTTGGTTAAGCTCGACATGTCTTCAATTAACCAACACATCAAATAGGATCAGCACATGCACAAAAAATCCCTCCCAAAGGGTAAAATCCTCTTGAATAAGGAAAATAGAGAAATATTTAATGATGTTCTTAAACAACATTTCCATGATTTAAAGAACAACAGAGAGGTCAAAACAACAAAAGAGGGGGATGTCCACATTCATAGCAATTCATTGATCCCAATAATTCACAAGGCTTTAAATGCATGCAAAAGGTCTCACCCTAAGGTGAAGGCTACAAACACTTTCCCGACAAATCCATGGTATGACGAAGAATGTATGGCAGCCAAGAGATCACTAAAAAAGAGAGGAATGGATAAAGAATACAAGAAAAAATATGAAAAATTGGTGCAGTCTAAAAAATATGATTATGTAAATGAAAGAAGGAAGGAGCTAATCTCACTTGGAAAATAGAACCCTAAAGGTTCTTGGAGAGAATTACAGCAAAAGAAAATGAAGATTGAAAATAGTATTACAGATGTCCAATGGCTAGATTATGCTAAGCTTCTTTATGAGCGGGTTCACGAGAAAGACCATCCACTTGTTATTAACACATCAATGGAACTACTCATTGTGGATGATATTAAACAAGGAATAAAGAATTTGGCGAGTGGTAAAGCACAAGACATAGATGGGTTACAGGCTGAATTTTTAAAGTGGGGGATCAACAGTCTTGCCTCTCACATAAAACAAATTTTCAATAATGTCAATCAAGAGGGTTTTCCTATGGAGTGGACTATTAGTTTGGTCATTCCTTTATTTAAAAGTGGTGATATCAATAACCCATCTAACTACCGCACGATTATGGTCAACCCTATCTTTGGCAAGCTCTTTGGGAGCATGATTGAACAAAGGATCAGTAGTTGGGAAGAAAATGAGGGGAAAAGAGCAAAGGGGTAGGCAGGCTTTAGGTCAAGACACTCTACCATTGATCATTGCATCACCCTTAGACATTTGATTGAAAAAAATTGGAACACTCAAGGTGAGGAAGCTTACTGTTGTTTTGTAGACTTCAAGAAAGCTTTTGACACGATACCTAGAGACAAACTATGGAATAGAATGGAGGAATTAGGCATCCCAAACGTGTATAGAGCAGTTGTTCATAGATTGTATGAGAAGGTTAGAGCTAAAATCAGAACAAGTGAAGGTATGTCAGAATGTTTTGGTAGCAACATTGGAGTTAAACAGGGCTTCCCTCTATCTCCCATGCTTTTTGGGCTATACATTGATAAGTTGGAAGCTTGGTTAAGCAAGATGGATGGGGACTGTATTCAATTGGCAGGTTATGTGGTGAAGCTACTTTTATATGCTGACAATCTTATCCTAATTTCAAAAACAACTCATGGGTTAAGAGAACATTTGAAAGCTCTTGAACTCTTTTGTCACGAGGTTGGGATGCAAGTGAATATCATCAAGACCAAAATCATGATTTTCTCATTGATTAGAAAAGATAAGCAGAATACCTTTCTTTTTGAAGGCAACCTGCTTGAAATTGTGAAAGAATACAAGTATCTTGGGATTGACTTTCATTATAAGCTCAATTGGGAGACGTGTCGTACGAAAAGGATATAGGGAGGTTGGAAAGCCTCTTACCTTCTACAAAATAGGTGTAGAAAAGCCGAGCTTTGGGATTGGAAAACCAAGAAAACACTTTTTGGTTTGCTTATTACGCCAGTTGTACTTTATGGGTGTGAAGTATGGGGGAGCAGTATGTCAAAGTGTAGTTGGAGACAACTAGAAAGAATCTAGAAGCATTTAATAACAAGCAGTCTCAAAGTTAAAAACACAGTCCCATATGAAATTCTTTTAGCTGAAACAAGGACTTTTCCATTGGAAGTGTCGGTGCTAATCCAGTTGATAAGCTATTTAAAGAAGGTTGAAAACATGGATAACCACCAATGGCCTAAAATGATTATGAAGGAGATGCTAGATCGTAGGAAGAAAACTTGGATGAAACAGAACCACAAGTGGATGAACAAGTGGGACATCAATTTTCATGACTGTCCTAGTACCAATAGTGAAATAAGAAGCTATGTGACTGAAAAATTCAGAATTGCCATGTGGACAAATCAGATTGGGCAAAAAAAAGCCTATTACATCAAAGAATTTAATTCGAAAAAATATCATGGTGACAAAACCTATTTAGGTGCAGCTATTAAAGGGAAAGCGAGGATGTTAGTGGCTCAATTGAGGATGGGATCGCATCACCTTAGGTGTGAGACCAGTAGGTGGAAGATACCCAAGGAAACTTGGGAAGAAAGAACTTGTATTTTCTGCAATAAGGGGGTTGTGGAAACAGAATGGCACTTCATCATGGAGTGCACTGCTTACGTGGATATCCGCACTCAACATGGAAATTGTTTGAAAGTTGACAATATGCACTAGCTATTTGAGGAAGATAAGATTAATCAAACTGCTAGCCTTCTGGTCAAAATTAATGGCAGGAGATCCGACTTGGAAAAGAGCATGAAGAAAAATTAGGCCTATTTTGTCTCGGTCCCATAGACTATTTAGTATCGTGGATGTCATTAAAATATTTCATTC
Source organism: Sequoia sempervirens (assembly GCA_007258455.2). NCBI lineage: Eukaryota > Viridiplantae > Streptophyta > Pinopsida > Cupressales > Cupressaceae > Sequoia > Sequoia sempervirens. Next base: position 85,581,423 of record VDFB02000007.1, read on the forward strand.
ATTCATTTAAAACATTCTCTTATTTTAGGATGTTGCCCTCCAAAACACTCCTCAGTAGAAAATCTCTTTTTCTTGGTACATATATTATTCATAAGACACAAAGGAGGATATTACACTCATTATCCACTTACATTTCTAGCATTCTGAAAATCCCTTTTTAATCTTTCTTAGCCTACTAGCATAATCACTTACAAAATTCTCCAATCCCATGTATGAGCTATTATCCAACTGATTTATCCATTTAACACTACATAAATTTACTTTTGTAAAACTATTTCAAATAGATAAAATATACACAACTCAAATCCACAAGGAGGTACATTTGTGACACTTTACTCAATGATGATTTTTTTTACATATAGATTTACACACAAAAAAGGAATGGAAACACCCACATCAAGTTCAATGATCACTAGACATCTGATATACTCTACCTAGACTTAGCACTATATGTTCATTTACAAGGTTGGAAGTGACATCAGTACATAGATGGACAACCATTTTCTTCCTTCACCATAGACCCTCTTCTTTTGTTTTTTGCACACTAAACACATCCGAAAATTCTCCAAGACTGGTGGGAGCTCTCCTCCCATCCATAGGGTTGGAACTAGCCCACCCCCAAGCTAAGGGGAAAAGACCAAGGTGATAGGGACTCCATGTAGAACCTCAAACATAGACTCATGTACACATTACAACATTATTGAACATAACCAACAAATTATTAAACACAAATTCCCCCCCCCCCCCTACAAACTATATACATTACAAATTTAAACATTTCTTCCCACCCCACACTGGGCTCATTTCTCATAAGCCCCAATTAGGGGGAGTAGGGACATCTACAGGGGAGAGGAAGCACAAAAAATTTCAACCCTTTTTTTTTGCTACTATTCTCTTTATATCATAACACAAAACATCCACAAGCTTCTCATTTCATAATCTCCCTTCCACCACCCGATCTTTTCCACACCATATTCCATATACCAAAAATTAGATGTACGCAGCCCAAATTCTTATTTCAGGGTACTCATACCCTCAATAGCTCCCTTCCCTTCGCTTGGACATCTCTCCCACTCAAGTACCCCACACAAAATAAATCTTCAAGGAAACATGAAGACCCATTCAACATGATAATCACAACAACTAACACTGCCCCATTCAACATGACAACCCAACAACTAACATAGACTTTCCCAACAAATATTCACATTCACATATATATGTATTTTTTTTAGAAAAATTAACACAAGGAAGATTAAGGATACCAACCTATGAGCCTTCAATTTGGCAGTGTGAGCATAAACAACAACACCTCTAAAAAAATCCTTCCTCTCAAGCCTCCCTTCTTTCTCCTCCAAATTAAGATAGCCAAAACAAAACAAGTTGCCTCCAATCTGCAATACTAGTCTTAGAAGAAAAAGCCCTTCTAATCCTCTCCTTCTTGGTTTTTTATTTTTATAACCAAAGCTTACTTTAGACCCTGAATACCCAAGATCAATTTCCATGAGACAAGTGTTGCCTCTCCTTTTGAACACACCACCCTCTTTTTTTGGTGAGTAAGCACTTCAAACATACCTTACTCCTAAATTTCGTCATTTGAGGAAAATGCTTCCAAAAAGGGGGCCTAAGGCTTCCAATTAAATTTTTGAACCCATAAGGTTACCCCAAGGCTTAACCTTATGACCAAGGAGCATGGAAATGCCACAAAACATGATTACAACACCTTAAACTACCCCAAAATAGGATTTTAAATATTACCACAATTTATTTGCACTAACCATGGCACTAGAAATTACAACAAGGATGTTTGAGACATACCATAAAATGACCACTTCACAACTCAAAATGACACAAGTCACCTTTGTGTTTTCCCCCCAAGCCACCGGCTGAGGACTATCCTACACACTCATTCGCAAAGTTAGTCCATCATTGAAATAAACAAAGCATGAAGAACATCATAATATCCATGTAAGAATATTATAGAGCAGACAACTCATCGTATTTATTGAAGAAACAAGGCATGAAGAAACATCATGACATCCATGTAAGAACATTATAGAACAAGCAACATATCACATTTATTAACCTTAAGTCATAAATGTCATATTATCAACAAAATCTATACTAACAAAACAAATCTCAATTGCTACAATTAGTATCCACAAATCCATGAATCTCATTAACATAAACTCATAGGATAAAGATAATAGAATCATCAAAATAGTTCCATTAACACAATATCACCACAAAAGAAACCATATCAGTGAAAATCACATACATGTATAATGTAATATATATCTATGATAGCATCAATAAGTCATGATGTCGAAATATCCAAGGTCAAAACTACTCATAAAACTCATACAAAATGACATGAATCACATAACCACTGATACTAAAAAGGTGGGTCTCACACTTCATATCATGTTGATTAGTAACTAATTATTGTGCATTGATGTATTAGGTGAAGGGGAACAGGTTCACATCACTCGCTTGTGAGTTCCCTACGATTTTAACTTCACCGTGTGTTTGCTTTTTTGTCTATGTACATGTTCGATTGTGTGGTTTGCTGCAGGTTGCAAGTACTAGGAATTCACTCCACTTGAATTGCCAAGTTTGAGCATTCCTTAAAACCAATGGAGATTGTTGACATGGAGATAGCATCGGGTCCCCTATGTAGAGCCATCATCCTTGACGAGGACATGTATCCATTGTCACCCTAGTAGTGTTGTTCGTTTGTGTCTTGTGTCATGGTCCTATTTTCCGCCTTCGCCATGAGGTCTAGTATTGTTGGGTATTTTGTATATTTGATTGAATTGGTTGATTAGTACTTTGATTAATTGTTATATTAAAATAAATATTATCGAAATTCAAAGGCTTTGGAATAATTAAAATAAAATCCTATATATAATTGAGGTATTGATTAAATAAATATTAATAATGTCTTTATTTAATTTAAATAAATTTAAAATTATGATTTAATAAGGGAATGTAAAGAATAAATATATTAAACTATGATATTGTGCAAACAAAATTGAAATGAAGGATTAAATTAATAAATTAATATTTTAATTTTTTGATTTATTGTGTGCAAATATTAAAGTATGGTAAATTATTAAAAAGGTAATGAATAGTGGTAGTTGTCGGTAGTGGGGAAAAAGAAACTAAAATAATTAATTTCAAGAGTGCATGGAGTAAGATGCATTAAAGAATGGTAAATAAATTAGTTAAGGGGCTTTGGATTATTCTTCTGAAAAACTAATGTTGGTTCTTGCTGTGAACATTTTTCTAGTTCTTGAAATCTTTTGTTGGGGGTTTTGGAAGCTTTGGAATTGGGGGTTTTTGCAGTGTTGTGGAAATTCAGACGGTGTTGAAGTTGGGATTGTAGTAGCAGGCTGGGATTGTGATCTCTACATCAAATTATCACTTTGGCAATAGGAGAAACCAGGCTTTGGCTAAACTAAATTCTAAACTTGTAGGAAATAGAATTGGAATCATTGTTCTATTGGAAACAAAACCAATCTTATTAATTTTTGAGTGTGCTTATTCTGTAAATGCCATACAACCTTTGAAATCTTAATTCTTTTGGGAATCTTGTTTATCTTGTTGCTTGTTTAACATTTTCCCCAATTAGTGTACAAATAAATAAAGCATTTCATCTGCAATAGTAAATACACTCTCTTTTTGTAATTTGGTGTGGCCTTTGATCCGTTCTTTCTTGACCATTGAAGGTTTTGATTGTAGCCATATAGTTATTGTCTGTTGCTGGAAATTTCAATTTTTCCTTGCCATCGTTCTGTACTTAGCTTTTAAATTCTATTCCTTATAGGTGTAATATTCCATCATACTAGTTTTAATTGCCAGATACCACTATTGATATATGCTTAAGGCCAATGGCTTGATGGTGGTCATCCATCTTTCTTTCCTCATCCATCTTTTGGGTATATTCTGGCTAAAGCTTGGCCACATGCCTGCCAATTGCATGGCTTAATAATTTCTTAAGTCCTTGTCTTATCTTATTGGTGTATACCTTGTTTTCATTCTGCGTATCTTGTCACTCAGTCACACCCTTGTATGGGGTTACATATTATTCATCAGTATCTAACTAGGTTGGTTTCTCCTTAAATATCTTATTCTTCCAAATTGGTGCCATGAAAATATTAGATTAAACACTTTTTCCTCATGGCTTAAACTATCGTCTCTCTTCTTGTTGGGCCGAATCATGTACAATAAACTTTGAGTTAACTATGATACATTCTAAGAGGTATATTGTTTATGCATTCAATATTCACTTTTGACAAGTATATGCATGTCGATATGTGAGGGGGGCTTGTAATTATTATTGTGTAGTGTTGAGCTATGTATTTTAAATGCCATACATTCTATCTTTATCTTTTCTTAAGTTCTGTCTAGTATTAAAATCGACAGTGCTAGCTTATATCTATGAAATGTTTGATCTTGTTCTGTGAAGTCAATTTTGAATGTTAACCTTATGTCACAAGCTTGTTTGGTGTCTCTGTTCAATAATCTTATTACATATTCTTTCTCCAAATCAAGTAATGCGTATTCCTGAGAAATTGTGTCTGATGAGTCATTTTCCTACACCTACCATAGTATTGATTACTAGTCTTTATTATGTATGTGATTTCTTAATTATTTGTGGGACATAAAACTTGCATTGGTGTTCTATACTCTGTGGAAATGTATGGCAATATATTGGAATTCCCTAAATAAAGAATTTGTGCTTTTTCTTTTATGATATCTATGTATAAATACATACATACATACATACATACATACACACACACATATATATATAAGCATGCATATGTATAACTTATTACAATTGTAACGTAGACTGTAGTTGCAAGTAGAATTTAGATTTACTTACACATACATACATACATACATACATACATACATTACATACATACATACATACATACACATATATATATACATATATATATATATATATATATATATATATATATATATATATATATATATATATATATATATATATATATATATATATTTGTATATGTTTCTTTATAATGGCATTATTAATAAAATAAAAATAAAATGTTCTTGCTTTTGATTTGAAGGAAAGCCGTGAATAAATAGATTTGAAAGACTATATTAAGTAATCAATTTGAAAATAGTAAATGACAAGGATCCATTATACAATATTATTTTAGATCATTGTAGAAGTGGATAATAGAATGAATTTGATGAACCTTAGGAGTGGTAACTTTTCATATTTTGTGTTAGTTGAATTGTAGACTCTTTAAATTTTAGTTAGTAAGAGTCAATGTTTTTTTTTGTCTATAAATGTATTATGTGATGGGACAATGGTTGTGAATGTCTTTTATGGGAGTTTAGTTCACGTTTATGGCATTAGAAGTCTTCCAGAGGCTTGGGAATTGTGTTATTGGTTAAATGTTTATGTTGAACCTTGAACTTGGTTGATGTGATATCTGCTATGTGTTATTGAAGGGGAATTAGCCATGCACTGATTACTCACCTTTATGGTTGAATTTGTGTGTGGGATGGTTCATGCCTCATCTTATGTGTACGTTCTTTTGTGTTGGTGATTCATGCAAGTTGGATTTACCTTGTTGGTTGTGTTGTGTTTTCTAGTTGTAGAAGGGGGAGTGGCTCTCAATGGGGGCCGATGCACAAAGTGGCATCTAGGACAATCGATGTCGGAGTTCCTTAACTAAGTGATAACATAATTACTAAACTAGGGGGTTGGGTAGAATTTCACTCTAATCAAGATAATTGGATGCCTCACCCATGCCTGTAGTGCTTATTCAGGCTAAGGATATGTTGAGAAGGCCTGGTTGGTAGGACCAATTTCCTTATCCTCACAAAAAGAAAATTTAGCCTTGCATGTGTCACCCTATGTGGTCATCATCTAATGTGAGACTGTCACGACAACCATAGATGGGGGTCGGTGTCTAGTGAGAGATTGTTGGGACAACCCATGCCAAAACCATGCGATGAAACTCTCCCCTACTACAACCTAACATTCCCTTGACTTGTATTTCCTTGATATTTGTGTGCCTCTAGAAGTGGTGTTACTATTGTGTGTTGCTTCAATGTACTTGTTTATTGGAGTCATGTTAACGGTGTGTCATTCCTTTGTCATCTTGATTGTTGTGTGGTGGACCTTGATGTTATCTCCTAGCATGGAGGGTGGACCTTAGGGTTCCACATGGTCAGGTGGAATTTTCCTTGTACTCCATTGGGTTCCCTCACTTTTTTCATGTTCATGGTGACTACTCCTAGATATGAAGGCTTCTACACTTTTTTCAGTTTGCATGTACTATCTTTCAAGTACTTGTAATGTTTTATCATTTAGTTGTATCATGTAATGAAACTCTGATGTACTTTTCCCTCTTATTTGAAGAAATGTTGATGTAATAATGTAATGTTGTAAATTCATTGTTGAACTCTCTTATGTAATGGACAATGTAAAAGATGCTATTGTATATGTTAGTTAAATGGATTTATTCTAAATGATATCTATCGATCACATGTTATGGTTATTTCATATTAATTATTTAGTTAAATGTGATGAATAAAATGTAAATTTCATATTGTTGATGGAATTTGTTTAATGTAATTATTTTATATTCTTGATAGTTTAGTGAATGGGAATTGAGTATCGTAGTCACATACCTTAGAGGACTTAGATTAGAAAATAAACTATTGTTTCATTTTCAATCTTTTGAATATTGTACTTTAAAAAAAAAATTATTCCACTTTTAGGTGTTATAGTGTGTTTTCCTCTAGGGTTTCTTGGCGAGGCGTTACACATGGTATTAGATCCCATGTTCTAACACTAGGTACTTTAGGTATATACAAGAGCCCATTATGTTGTCTTAGTTACATGGATTTTGAAGTTTATGTTTCCCTTTTGTTGACCTCGTCTAACACCCTGAACTTGTCCTTGTTGGTGTCTATGTAGGATAATGCCTAGATGTCGAGGTCGAGGTCGGGGACATGGTAGAGGTCATGGTGGTGGCTACGGGGCTAATATCCAAGACTCCCCTCCTCAGAGTTCCCACGAGTCTAATCATGAGGAATAGCAAGGTTCCCATAATAATCAGGGAGATGCATATCAGAATCCGGGTCAGTCAGAATTGGAGGGTTCATAGTTGCATCACTTACTTGAGGAGGTTCTTGCCCATCTTGGTCTAAGACAGGAGGGTGAATAGTTGGTGGTTAGAGAGAGAGAGGTGTCCCAGGAGAAGAGAGATTGCAATTGAGCAGGAAGCTATATTATTTGGGCATATGAGGGACCTTTTACAAGAATATCCTCCTACTTTTGATGGGACTGGTAGTGGTTTGGAGATAGAGACCTAGTTAATTGATCTGAATAGGTGTTTTGCTATGCATCCATATGGTAGAAACACCAAGGCTAGGTGTGCTATCATGCATCTTAGAGGTTTTTCTTCCACGTGGTGGCATTTGGAGGAGAAAAAGCTACATTTGGAGATAGACTCAATCTCTTGGGAGATTTTTTTAGAGAGATTTATAGCTCAGTTCTTATCCAATCATTGGCAGAAACATCATGCAGATGAGTTCCATGAGCTAAGATAGATGACAATGTTAGTTGAGTAGTATGAGCAGAGATTTTATGAGCTTAAGCAATATGCTTGTATAGGTGATGATGAAAGTATGTTAGTGCAACATTTTATCAGGGGCTTGAATGCTTGTATCAATGGGGGTGTTCATGTGTTTGAGCCAAAAACTATGGAGGTAGTTGTGGAGAAGGATCAAATAGTTGAGGAGAATTTGGCCATGGCACTAGGTGGTCAGACATGTGTATAGATTGGTATTGCACCTCCAACAGGTTTCAGTTCTCAGGGTGGCCGGACTTAGGTAGCAGGATCCTCTAGGAGCCACCATGCACCCACTAAGGGTGGACAACAACATCAACAACATTCTCAGTCAAAAAATAAGAACCCTCAGTCTCGGTAGGGTGATAGATTTCAGTCTAGGAAAAATCAAAGTTGGCAGCGAGCTCAACATTACCATCCTGATCATCTAATTCAGAGTTCACAATTTGTAGCTAGCAAAGGTAGTTTTCAGTAGTCAAGTGCACCTCTAAGTGGTAGAGGTTATGACAGAGGTACAGGGTGCTTCTCTTGTGGTTAGCAGGGTCACATTACTAGGCAATGTCCTCAAAAGGGCACATCTAGATTTAGTCATAGACCAATAGCTTTAGAGCCGACAATAGGAGATGCAAGAAGATCACACAGAGTCCTTGCAGTGGTTGATAATTGCCAGACCGAGCATCGGGGAATAGTGGTTGAGACTACAAGTCTATTACAGGGTAGTAGAGTCTCTATTCTCTTTGACTTTTGTGCTTCAAATTCTTTTATTTCTCCTTCCATAGTAGCACAATGTGGACTGGTGGCAACAAAGTAGGATGATAAGTGGCAGGTCGAATTGGCCTTTGGTGCTAAGGTAGTAGTTGAGTCTCTTGTTCATGGTTGCGGTTTGAGGATTGATTTTCTTTGCACCATAGTAGACCTTCACATTATTCCCCTTGGGTCATGTGATATTGTATTGGGCATGGATTGGTTAGATGCTCACCAAGTAGTGACAAATTGTCGACATAAGTCAGTGCAGTGCATAGATGATTCTGGTAGTGAGGTTGAGGTAGTTGGTGTTCAGAGGCCTATTTCCTTGTGCATGATCTCTGCTATGTAGTTGAAGAGGTGTATGCAGTAGGAATGTCAGTTGTTTATAGTAATAGTAAATGATTTGGAGTTATAGGAGAGCCATGAGGTGTCTCTTGATAGTCATCCTATTCTTAGATAGTATGCAGATGTCTTTCCTAGTGAGATTCTAGGGATGCCACCTAAGCGTGACATCGATTTTAAGATAGATCTTGTACCAGGAGCAGAGCCCATTTCACAAGCCCCATATCAGATGACCACTTAAGAGCTCAAGGAGCTTTGATTATAGCTTGAGGAGTTGTTGGTGAAGGGGTTTATTTGTCCTAGTGTCTCTCCTTGGGGAGCACCAGTGATTTTTGTGAAGAAGGATGGGTCCCTTCGACTATGAATTGATTACTGGTAGTTGAATAAGGTGATGGTGAGGAATAGGTATCCATTTCCAAGGATCAATGATCTATTTGATTAGATCAAGGGTGCTAGGATATTTTCAAAGATTGATCTTAAGTCAGGATATCATCAATTGTGCATCTCTGAGGAAAACATCCATAAGGCCGCATTTCACACTTGTTATGAATAGTATGAGTTCACAGTTGTGTTGTTCGGGTTGACAAATGGGTTATATGTGTTCATGAGTTTGATGAATGGTGTGTTTCACACCTATCTTGACCAATTTTTCTTGGTGTTTTTGGATAAAATTTTGATCTATTCGAGGACCATGGAGGAGCATGAAGAGCATTTGATACAACTATTATAGCGTCTGAGGGAGAACCAGTTGTATGCAAATTTGGAAAAATGTGAGTTTTTCCTGATGTAGGTGAAATATTTGGGTCATGTTATCTCTGGTGAGGGTATTGTCATGGATCCTGCAAAGATCCAAGCTATCATTGAATTGCCTACACCCACTAATGTTGCAGAGGTCCTCAGTTTCATGGGTTTGGTGGGTTACTACTAACAAATTGTATAGGTTTTTTCCAGGATAGCCCACCCCATCACTTCTCTTCAGAGGAAAGGGAAGAATTTTATTTGGTCAGAGCAATGCCAGGTAGCTTTTTAGACTCTTAAGGAGAGGTTGACTAGTGCACATATCTTAGCAATTCTTGATCCTACTAGGGATTTTGTGGTTTGTACAAATGATTCCTTGGAGGTTTTAGGAGTAGTGTTGATGTAGGATGGTTGTGTGATTACCTATGAATCTCACAAACTCAAGGATCACAAGTTGAATTACCCTACACATGATCTAGAGCTAGCCATTGTGGTTCATGCTTTGATGAGATGGAGGCACTTTTTGTTGGGGCATCAATTTGAGATGCATAGTGATCACCATAGTTTGTAGTATATTTTCACATAGCCCAATCTGAATGCGATGAAGAGACGGTGGATGGAGTTCCTATGTGAGTATGATTTTGAGGTGAAATTCATTCAGGGAAAGGAGAATGTGGTGGTAGATGATTTTAGTTTCCAGAGACACGAGCTTTTGGTAGTGACTCTTGGAGTGGACTTGAGGAGTTATATCCTTTTAGCACTTCATTTAGATAGTTGGTATCAAGAGGTGGGGTTTAAGGTAGAGTCAAGAAAAGCTTTAGAGGGAAGATTTGCAGGATACTCCCTTGAGTCAGATGGCTTGTTGTGGAATTTGGGTTGCATCTATGTTCCTTCCTTAGGAAATCTTCATACTTGGATCATGATAAAGGCACATCAGGCACCCCATTCAACTCATCTAGGTGTCAAGAAAATGCATGTAGACCTTCATCAATTGTACTTTTGGGCTGGAATGAGGAGAGACATTACTAATTTTGTGTCGAGATGTCTAGAGTGTTAGAGAGTGAAGGTAGAACACTAGCATCCTATAGGTCTTTTACAACCTCATCTGGTCCTAGAGTGGAAATGGGATATTATCTCATTGGATTTTATTATTGGTTTTCCCATTTCTTCCAATCGATAAGACACTATTATGGTCACTGTGGATAGGTTGAGGAAGGTGACACACTTCTCTCCTGTCTGATCCTCATACAATGCTTCATCAGTGGCCAGATTTTTCATGGAGGATATTGTTAGGTTGCATGATATTCCTTGCAAGATTATCTTAGATAGAGATATAGTGTTTACTTCAGCTCTTTGGATGTCCTTGTAACACGCATTAGGGACTTAGTTGAACTTTAGTTCAGCTTATCATCTAGAGAATGATGGGAAGACCGAGAGGTTTAATCATATCCTCAAGGATATGCTTTGGATGCAGATCATGGATCAACAATCACATTGGGAGGATTACCTATATTTGGTGGAGTTTGCATACAATAATAGTTATCATAGCTAAATTGGCATGCCTCCTTTTCAGCAGTTGTATGGTCATCCTTGTCAGACCCCATTGAGTTGGGATCATCTTGAGGACATAGTTCTTCTTGGTCCAAAGATGTTGTAGGAGATGGAGAAGCAGGTGATTAAAACTAGGGAGCATTTAGTGGTAGCCCAGGATAGGTAGAAGAAATATGCAGATGCTCATAGGGTGACCATGAATTCTTAGTTGGAGATCAGGTATTCCTATAGGTATGTCCACGAAAGAGTCTGATCCCTTATGGAAAAGTCTCTAGGCTTGCACTGTGCTTTGTTGGGCCTTTTGATATCTTGGAGAGGACTGGTCCTATTTCATATGGTCTTGCTTTTCCACCTAGTCTATCATGCATTCATGATGTGTTTCACGTTTTGGTTCTTAGACCTTATTATCTAGATATATCTCATGTCCTTGATTGGAATTCCTTACAAGTAGAGGATGGGTAGCTGGCTTTGGATCCCGTGGGCATCATACAACATAGGAGACTCACTCTCAGGGGTCGAGACATTGAACAGGTGAGGGTCCAGTGGGATCCTAAGGACGAGTCTTCTGCTACATGGGAGGATGCATCCAAGATGAGAGAGTTGTACCCATATATGTTTGCAAACTTCTAGGAGTAAACCTGGTTCTTGGTGGGGAGGATGTAGTGCCCCTCAGTTTGCTTTCTGCATCTGACAGTGACTTGGTTGTATTTGGACATTATGATACTTTGTTTGATGATGGATTTATAACTATGATGTAGTTGATGATACTTTATCACTGATGTTTTATCCTCATACTATGTTTAGTATATGGATTTAATGGTTCATGCAAATTAATCTTGTCTTGTGCATCATGTGTTTATCTGATGATTATTCATCTCATGTTGATTAGTAATTGATTATTGTGCATTGATGTATTAGGTGAAGTGAAACAAGGTTGCATCACTTGCTTGTGAGTGCCCTACAACATTGCAATTTTCCCTTCACAGTGTGTTTGCTTGTTTGTTTATGAACATGCTTGACTATGTGGTTTGTTGTAGGATGCAGGTACTAGGCATCAAATCCACCTAAATTTCTAAGTTTGAGTGTGTCTTAAACCCAATGGAGATTGTTTACATGGAGATAGAATTGGGTCCCCTATGTAGAACCATCATCCTCGATGAGGATGTGTATCCATTGTCACCTTGATAGTGTTGTTCGTTTGTGTCTTGTGTCGTGGTCCTGCTTTCCACCTTTATCGTGAGGTTTGGTATTGCTGCGTATTTTGTATATTTGATTGAATTGGTTGATTCATACTTTGGTTAATTTTTGTATTAAAATAAAGACTATCAAAATTCAAAGGATTTGGAATAATTAAAATAAAAGCCTTTATATAATTGATGTATTGATTACATAAATATTAATAATGTCTTTATTTGATTTAAATAAATTTAAAATTATGATTTAATAAGGGAATGTAAAGAATAAATATATTAAACTATGATATTGTTCAAACAAAATTGAAATGAAGGATTAAATTAATAAATTAATATTTTAATTGTTTGATTTATTGTGTGCAAATATTAAAGTATGATAAATTATTAAAAAGATAATGAATAGTGGTAGTTGTCGGTAGTGGGGAAAAAGAAAATAAAATAATTAACTTCAAGAGTGCATGGAGTAACATGCAATAAAGAATGGTAAATAAATTAGTTAAGGGGCTTTGGATTATTCTTCTGAAAAACTAATTTTGGTTCTTGTTGTGAACATTTTTTTGGTTCTTGAAATCTTTTCTTGGGGGCTTTGGAAGCTTTGGAATTGAAGGTTTTCGCAATGTTGTGGAAATTAAGAAGGTGTTGAAGTTGGGGTTGCAGTAGCAGGATGGGATTGTGATCTCTACATAAAATTATCACTTTGGCAATAGGAGAAACTAGGTTTTGGCTAAACTAAATTCTAAACTTGTAGGAAATAGAATTGGAATCATTGTTCTGCTGGAAACAAAACCAATCTTATTAATTTATGAATGTGCTTATTCTGTAAATGCCATACAACCTTTGAAATCTTAATTATTTTGGGAATCTTGTTTATCTTGTTGCTTGTTTAACATTTTCCCCAATTCATCTACAAATAAATAAAGCATTTCATCTGCAATAGTAAATACACTCTTTTCATAATTTGGTGTGACCTTTGACCTGTTCTTGCTTGACCGTCGAAGGTTTTGATTGTAGCCATATAGTTATTGACGAGGGTGCAACCTAAGACATAGAAAATCACACAAAAAACTAGAGAATATTACTATTATTCAGAATATGAAAAGCTTACATGTAGAGGATCTCAAATCCTCGAGTTCTGTAATACATGCAAGTTATAGAACTACAAAAATTCCCCTTTACGCAGTATGCAATCTTTTCCCCAAAAATCAGAAACTAGCCCATTAATAACTCCCTTTTTGGTTTGGAGCCAAAAACACATTCAAAATATGAGTTTTAGGGGCTTGGCACTGAAAATTACAATTTGAAATTCAAATTTTAAAACTACATTAAAAAATTAGTACATTTTTGAAAATGCACCAACTTCTGGGAGCCATAACTTTTGATCCGGGACTCCGTTTGATGAAATATTTGGATCATTGGAAAGGTATCAGAGTGAAGAACACACTAAGAACCTACTTTGCTAGTTCTGGCAATTTATGGGCCCATATGGGATTGTTTAGTGCCTAAAATGGGACTCAAAATATTTTTCAGGGCAAAATGCAGAAACTAAAACTTGAATAACTTTCAAGCTGGGAATGATCTTGACCTGATTCTTTTGCCAAAGTGCTTTTTTTTCTGTCCTGAAGCTTCCCATAAATTTTTTCCTCCTCACACCTTCAAATTCAAAACTACTAAAAATAGAAATTGAGCAGAAAAAGCATAAATGCAATTTTGAAAGTTGGCAACTCTTATTTCACTGAAAAGGGTATCTAAAAATGCTAAAATGTCTACAAAAATCTAACAAAAGGAAACATAAAGGAAATCATATTTTTGGGTGATGCAGGATTGCCCTTACACCATTGGATGCTCCTACATCAGTTATTATCTGTTGCTGGAAATTTTGATTTTTCCTTTCCATCATTTTGTACTTAGCTTTTAAATTCTATTCCTTAGAGGCGTAATATTCCATCATACTGGTTTTAAATGCCGATACCACTATTGATATATGGTTCAGGCCGACAACTTGATGGTGGTCATCCATCTTTCTTTCCTCACCCATATTTTGGGTATATTCTAGATGAAGCTTGTCCACATGCCTACCAATTATATGGCTTAATAATTTATTAAGTCTTTGTCTTATCTTATTGGCATATACCTTGTTTTCATTTTGTGTATCTTGTCACTCAGTCGTGGCCTTGTATGGGGTTACATATTATTCATTAGTATCTAACTAGGTTGGTTTCTTCTTAAATATCTTATTCTTCCAAATTGGCACCATGCAAATCTTAGATTAAACACTTTTTCCTCATGGTTTAAACCATCGTCTCTCTTCTTGTTGTGTCGAATCATGTACAATAAACTTTGAGTTAACTTTTATACACTCTAAGAGGTATATTGTTTTTGCATTCGATATTCATTTTTGACAATTGTATGCATGTCAATATGTTAGGGGGTCTATAATTATTATTGTGTGGCACTGTGAAGTGTTGAGCTGCATATTTAAAATGCCATACATTCCCATCTTTTATCTTTTCTTAACTTTTTTCTAGTGTTGAAATCAGAAGTACTAGCTTAGATCTATGAAATGTTTGATGTTGTTCTATGAAGTCAATTTTGAAGGTTAACCATATGTCACAAACTTGTTTGGAATCTCTCTTCAATAATCTTATTACATATTCTATTCTCCAAATCAACCTTTGTGTATTCCTAAGAAATTGTGTCTGATGAGAGTCATTCTCCTATGCCTACCACAGTATTGATTACTATTCGTTATTGTGTATGTGATTTCTTAATTATTTGTGGGACATAAAACTTGTATTAGTGTTCTATAATTTTTGTGGAAATTCCATATAGCCAGATTGAATTCACTGACAAGGAATTTGTGCTTTTACTTTTTATTATATATATATATATATATATATATATATATATATATATATGAGTAGTTATATATATATATATATATATATATATATATATATATATATATATATATATATATATATATATATATATATATACGCAAAATTAACGAGACTGTGAGAGTTGTAAGCAAAATTTATATTTACTTACATACATATATATATATATATAAGCATATACCCATATATGTATATGTTTATATACATATGTATATATTTATATATGTGTATGTATATTTTGTATATGTTTCTTTATAATGGCATTAGTAATAAAATAAAAATAAAGTGTTCTTGCTTTGGATTTTGAAGGAAATTGCGAATAAATAGATTTGAAAAGACTATATTAAGTAATTAAATTGGAAAAATAGGTGAATGACAAGGATCCATTATATGATCTTTTATTTCAGATCATTGTAGAAGGGAGTTAATGGAATGAATTGAAGGAACCTTTAGAGTGGTAGCTTTTCATATTTTTTGTTAGTTGAATTGTAGATTCTTTAAATTATAGTTAGTAAGAGTCAATGTTTTTTTTTTGTGTGTAAATTTATTATGTGATGGGACGATGGTTGTGAATGTATTTTATGAGATTTTAGTTTATTTTTATGGCATTAGAAGTCTTCCAGAGGGTTGGGAATTGTGATATTGGTTAAATGTTTATGTTGAACCTTGAACTTGGTTGATGTGATATTTGCTGTGTTATTGAAGGGGAATTAGCCATGCACTAATTACTCACCTTTGTGGTTGAATTTGTGTGCAGGATGGTTCATGCCTCACCTTATGTGTACATTCTTGTGTGTTGGTGATTCATGAAAATTGGCTTTACCTTGTTGGTTGTGCTGGATTTTCTAGTTGTAGAAGGGGGAGTGGCTCTCAATGGGGGCTAGCGCACAAAGTGGCGTCTAGGACAACCCATGTGGGAGTTCCTTAACTAAGTGATAACATAATTAATAACTAGGGGTTTGGGTATAATTTCACTCTATTCAAGATAATTGGATGCCTCACCCATGCTTGGAGCACTCGTTCAGGCTAAGGATGGGTTGAGAAGGCCTGGTTGGAAAGATCAATTTCCTTGTCCCCACAAAAGGAAAATTTGGTCTTGCATGTGTCACCCTATGGGGCTAGTATCTAATGCGAGACTGTCAGGACAACCATAAATGGGGGTCAACATGTAGTGAGAGACTTTCAGGACAACCCATTCTAGGACCATGCGATGACACTCTCCCCCGTTGCAACCTAGCATTCCCTTGACTTGTATTTCCTTGATATTTTTGTTCCTTTGGAAGTGGTGTTACTCTTGTGTGTTTCTTTAATGTACTTGTTTATTGGAGTCATGTTATCCTTTTTTCATTCCTTTGTCATCTTGATTGTTGTGTGGTGGGACCTTGATGTTATCTCCTAGCATGAGGGGTGGACCTTATGGTTCCACATGGTCAGGTGGAATGTGCCTTGTATTCCATTGGGTTCCCTCACTTTGTTCATGTTTGCGGTGACTACTCCTGGATATGAAGACTTTTGCATTTGTTTCAGTTTGTGTGTACTATATTTCAAGTACTTGTAATGTTCTATCATTCACTTGTATCATGTAATGAAACTCTGATGTACTCTTCCCTCTTATTTGAGGAAATGTTGATGTAATAATGTAATGTTGTAAATTCATTGTTGAACTCTCTTATGTAATGGGAAATGTAAAAGATGCTATTGTATGTGTTAGTTAAATGAATTGATTCTAAATGATATATTTCAATCCCATGTTATGGTTATTTCATATTAATTATTCAGTTAAGTGTGATGAATAAAATGTAAATTTCATATTGTTGATGGAATTTTTTTAATGTAATTATTTTCTGTTCTTGCTAGTTTAGTGAATGGGAATCGAGTAGTGTAGTCACAGACCTTTGATGACTTAGAAAAAAAACTATTGTTTAATTTTCAATATTGTGAATATTGTACTTTAAAAAAAAAATTATTCCATTTTTAGGTTTTATAGTGTGTTGTCCTCTAGGGTTTCATGGTGGGACGTTACACACACACTTTCGTAGTCTCACATGAAATATTTTGGATGCCTTCAGCTCATTTCCTTCAAGAACACTAAGATGAATTTCACATTTCTCTACTAAAATTTGCATCACACACTTTACTCGCATTACTCTTCACATCTATCTTCCTTCTTACTCTTTCACCCTCTCTTGCATCAACACCATACCTATTTATATCAACTTCGATCTCAAAAAATTTCTCCAATGTTGGCCATTAGCCGTTATACATTAAAATTTGAAATAGGTTGGAACCCAAACATTCCCGTGGTGGATAGGGATGAAAGGAAACCTAGATAAACCTTGAATTAGGACCCAAATAGATATAGACACACTTCAACACACTTCTACAAGCCTCGTGTATAGTGTTAATCACAATGTCAGCCAACACCCGTGAAAAACACCATAAGCATTAATTGCACACTTCCTTAGATCAAGCCGAAATTTTTAGACAACATAATTTACTTAAACCCAATCTAGAACAATCCATGAACTACTTAAGATTGATTGATTACTTCATCCAAACTCGCATCAACAAGTACTTTAACTCAAAACAATTAGTAACCCTTAATTGCATACTGATAAATGAAACTCACACTACATTGCACCAAATCAAGTAAAAACCTGAATATAGAAAGATAAAATAATTGTAAACATCTTCCCAAATCTACACAACCTAAATCCAAATAGTAGAGAAACGCAGAGCAAATACATTTCTCTCAGACCACATAAAACATCACTGAATAACTAGTTCACACACTAGTGAAAACATCTCGCATAGTACAACGATCCAAAAACACAAATTATGAATATAACAACCTCTATCAACCTTCAATAACTTGTAAGAATTGCACAAGAATGGCATCAACTAAAAAGGAATGTGGAGCACATGAATACCAGAGTGCACTATGAAAATTTGCACAACATAGTTTGCTTTGCTTATTAAACTTTCTCAAAAGCACATGGAAACCAAGTACCAGAACCATCATCTCATCTCATTACTTCATTCCAACTCATCTTTATACTTTACAACAAAAGAATAGCTCCATGTAATCACAACACTCCCTCAAGGTCTCAACTACACATGTACAACCTATTTTCCTCTTTTCACAATTTTCTCAATATCCTCAACATCTTCATCCCATAGTTGACATCAATGAAAATATCAGTTAGTAGACATCTTGTTGACATCAATGACAACACCATCATTCTTGCCACACATACTTCATTACTCTATGTAGCGTCATAAATTATCACGCTTGAAAATTTCACATTAGTTTTTTTCCAACGTATGTGCTTAGACCTAATTATGCACCTAATTTCCTAAATTATGCATTATTTGGCCCATTTTAATATTTATCAAAAAATGAAAATATGAAAGATCAAAGCATGCATCTAATATTTTTCCCCTAACACTTTATATCTTGAAAAAGGAGAGATCTAGTCTAGGTTTCCCTAAGGCCTATACCTCTTAAATTAGCCCCAAATTCAAATATGTCAGTGCCAGTAATTTATTATTTGAAATTCAAATCCTAATTGTTGGCTATCAAAATTTAATTTTCAAGAAATAAGAAAGATTTCATATAAATATAAATTATTTTCATAATTTTAATTAATAGGAAAGAGAAGGATAATTTATTTTGAAAATCAAGTTTCCTAAAAGCATTCAAGATCAATCAAGAGTAGAATTTATAAAATTATTGCAAATTTTTTTTATTCAAGCATCATGTCAACTTTTATGTGAGTTTTGTTTATGCTTTATATGCATTTTTTTTGGAGCACTAATAGGTCTTCAAAGAAAATAAAACCAAGAAATGATTGATCCTTGAAGGTGATGAGCATTACTTTGGTCAATTAAGGAGATCAAATCTAAGTGGTGAGTTGCAGCAAAGTTTCAATTCATTAATTTTTTTATCAATTAGCCTCTATCCCTCAAAAGGATATGCCCTTTTTTCATCAATTTTGCAATTGTGGAGGTAGAAATACCAAAAAAAGTTTTGACTGAGGAAAACCCCTATATGGTACAACCCTTCCCCTCTTTATGTGTGAAGGTTACAAATCTAAATAATATTGGAGGAAGATTGAAGAAAATTTTCTCATTCATGCATCAAAACCCTTCAAGTTGACAAATCACAAAATTTGCATTATCTTAGTAATAAACAAAGATCCGATAATCAAATCCAAAAGGAAGAAGCTATAGACTAGGAATTAGAGGCTTGTGATTTATTTTTTTGAATTAGATCCCTATTCTAGGGCACCCTTGTGCCCTAGACCACCCAAAATCAATTCAAATTCAAATCACAAGTGCATTAGTGTCTTCCTTCTACTTTTCTGGATCTCAAATTTGTTTTTGTTTTCAATCTGCTAGATATCATATTATAAAACTATATTTGCATAGTTTAATCAATTACATCATTGCATCAAATTTTCAATCCATCCAACAATCTAATCCTACCAAAGAGAATCTAGATCCATGCTTAATTGATTCACCCTTCAAGTTGTTAATCAATCTCATATCCTTGTGGGTATTGATTCTTCCTCCACATGTTTTTGGAAAAGGTTGATTTTGGTAATCTGTCCATTTAGACCTAGAATATCCTTTTCCAATTAAATTTTTTAGTGAACTTGACTGATTTTACATTATATACCTTTTGAAATCTGAAGCATATCATCCTAGATTTGATTTTAAATCATACTTTTTTGGAACTTACCAATTAGGCACCCATCATTTAATAAAAATGTTGGATGTTGTGGTCGTGTTTCCGATATGTGGTTATCATTGATGTCAACACTATTAGCATTAATGCATTAGAAGTTGTATATGTCGAGGATATTGAGAAAATTGTAATGGAATGAGTTGTAGGTTGTTAGTGGTGAAGTGAAGTTCAATTTGTCAGTGAGTTCAATATGTTGATGATCTGAGGTTGTGGACTAAAGGGTTTGTTTTTGAGTGTATCTATTTTATCCACATCGAGTTTTAGAGATCCACATGAAGTTTTGATCTAGTTATGAAGATTTATATTCTAACAGTTTTTTTGTTGCTTCAGTTGGTGATCCTGATTGAAGATGATGCGATTTCGGTTAGTTCAGTTGTTACAGATGCTTCTCTAGTGATTTTTGATGTTTGTGAATGTTTCTAGATCATGCTCTATATTTTTTGCATGTCTGTATTGATCGTGGCACTTGTGACTGGTGATTTTCTCTTGCGTTTTCATGTTGTCCATGTTATTGGCCAACATGGTGTTTGTAGCGTGTTGTGGATCTTCAAGGAGTAATTAATTGAAGTGTTTTTCATGTTGGAGATGTTGATTTGGGTCTTCACTAAGTTGTTGCCAACCTTGGTTGATTCACATTAATAATCTTTAATGTTTTGGGCCAACAATTTATATTCATTTTATTATTTTGTTGAAGCCGACATGTAGAGATGAAATTTATTATTGCGGATATATATAAGCGATTGTTTATTTGATTTAGATGAATTCTTGTGTGTGTATGTGTGAACAATGTTCTAAATCATTCGAAGGCAGATCAAAGTGTGAAGAAGTGTGAAGAAGAGTGAAGAAGTGTTCATGTGCTTAGCCAAAATTGTGATCAGGCATTAGTAGATGTTATTTTGTTAGTTCAAATCCTTGCAGATGTAATCCAAATCTTTCTATAAGAGAGTGTGTCTTCCTTTGGGCTATAAGCCTTGTTGTAATTGAGTAGTGAGCTATAGGAAGTGTGCCTGAATGCATGTGCATTCCACATTTCATTTCTTTATACTTTTAACAGTGTATAATCTTGTGGACTGACCTCCACCATGGTTTTTCCCCTAATAGGGTTTCCACATAAAAAATCTTGGTGTTATGTGTGTTACTAATGTGTTGTTGATTTATTCTTTAATGGTTAATAATCAGATCTAAGAATAAAGTTAATAAGTTGAATAAGTTTGAAATTCTAAGACAACTGATTCACCCCCCCTCTCAGTTTCCAATAATTGGTATTAGAGCAGGTTCCTTGGAAGAAGTTTAATAGCTTAAGGTGATCTGAAATGGCGAAATACAAGAAGGATAGTCTAAGATTTGATGGAAAAAATTATTCTCTGTGGAAGACTCGAATTGAGTGCCATCTAAGATGCATTGGTGAACCCGACTGGAGCATTACAAGTAATAGGTATGTTATTCCTCATAATGGTCCTACTACTACGATTGAGATTAGGGATGCTGAGTATAATATCAGGTCTAAGGAAGCATTGTTGAGCACTTTGACTAATTTTGAGATGAAAAATGTTATGGATCTAAAGACTACTTATGAGATCTAGAAAAAGTTGGAAACTTTGTATGAAGGTGATGCTAATATGAAGATTGCTAAGTTACAAAGTCTGAAAGGGAAATATGAAATGTTGAGAATGGGTAATGATGAGAACATTACTACTTTCATGCAAAGAGTGAATGAACTTGTGTGTGGTATCAGATGTGCTTGTGGACAGTTGAAAGAATCAGAGATTTTTGCTAAAGTGCTTAGATCCTTTCCTACTGCATACAAAGTCAAAGCTACTACTATTGAAGAGCTCTGGACTATAACAAATGTAACCAGAGACATGTTGATTGGTAAGCTTACAAATTTTGAGTTAAATGAATTTGGTGATGCTCTTCCTAAGATAGAATATGCATTCAAAGCTACTACCTCTGGGAGAGATAGATAGAGATATGATCCAGGAGAAAGTTCATCTAGAAAGGTATTCAAGTATGAGGAGGAAAAGAGAGAGATTGAAGAAGAGGAGAAGAAGCTAGAGGAGCTTTAAGCACTTATTGTCAAGAGAGAAGCCAGAGGAAAAGGTAAGTATAAAGGGAAATTACCTTTTAAATGTTTTTCTTGCAGTAAGATAGGTCATATTGCATCAAGGTGTTTGAAAAGAGTCCCTAAGCCAAGATCTAACAAGTCTAGATTTCAAAGAAAGTGTTATTATGATGTTGATGAAGGTGTGACAAATGATGAATCTGATAAGGAAATGCAAGTGAAGATGAATGGGTATTTATTTCTATCAAGGAAAATGATCCTATACCTATTGAATTTGTTAGTTGCTCAAATGTGGAGAAAGCTCTAGTAGCAAGAGTTGAAGAGAAAGATGAATGGGTGATTGATAGTGGATGCTCTCATCACATGATAGGAGATAAAAGTAAGTTTGTGAGCCTAGAAAAGTATGATGGTGGTGTAGAAAGATTTGGTGATGACAAAGCTGGTGTAATCCATGGCAGAGGATCCATTTCTCTTGATGGTAAGAATAATACTAATGATGTTATTTATGTGGAAGGTTTAAAGCATAATCTCTTAAGTGTCAGACAAATGGTTGACAAGGGATACAATATTCAATTCAAAAATGGAAAGTGTAGAATATTGGGGAGTTTTGGAGATGTGATTGCTTCAGGTATAAAAACAAAGGGTAACATCTTTCACTTGAATGCTGCTAGTAAAAGTTGTCTAATTGCTCAAGTTGATGAAAGTTGGTTGTGGCATAGGAGAATGTGTCATGTAAACTTTGATAATATTGTTAAGATAAGTTCTACTCAGGTAGTGAGAGATCTTCCTAAGTTGGTAAAGCCTACTAATTCTATATGCAAGGAATGCCAGTTAGGGAAGCAAACAAGAATTTCATTTTGAGGAAAACAATATTGTTCAAAAGAAGTGTTGGATCTTGTTCATACTAATTTGTGTGGTCCCTCTAGAATTAGAAGCTTACAAGGAGACATGTACTTTATGTTACTTATTGATGATTACTCTAGATTGATGTGGGTTACTTTCTTAAGGGAGAAATCTAAAGCTTTGGATAAATTCAAGACTTTTAAGGCTATGGTTGAGACAGAGAAATGTCTTAAGATTAAATTTTTTAGATCAGATAGAGGTGGTGAATTCACTTCTCATGAGTTTAATTCTTTTTTGTGAAGTGCATGGGATAAAGAGACAATTTATCTACCCCATGAACCCTTCAACAAAATGGAATTATGGAAAGGAAGAACAAGACAGTTCAAGATGTTGCTAGAACTATGATGCTGGAAGGAAATTTCCCTCATATCTATTGGAGAGAAGTTGTGAGTACTATTGTTTACATCCTTAATCAGGCACAAGTCAAAGGTGATATTGGTAAGACCCCTTTTGAGCTATGGACTAGTCACAAGCCTACTGTTAGATATTACAAAATCTTTGGGAGTAAATGCTATATCAGAAGAGATGAAGAGATAGGAAAGTTTGATGCTAGAAGTGATGAAGGAATCCTTCTTGGTTATTCTACTAAGAGCAAGGCCTACTGGTGCTACAACAAGAGATTGAGGAAAATAGTTGAAAGTGAAAATGTCAAGGTTGATGAAGACATAGCTAGACCATCCAAAACCTGTGGATATGATTCAAATGATCAAAATAACAGTTCAGTCACACAAAAGAATGTTCAGACTCAAAATAAAGTTCAAATCATTCCACTGAATCAAGAAAATCAAGAGGAAGGAACTAGTGAAAGTTCAGAAGAGAGATCACAAGAGCCAGAAGTTCAAGAACATCTTAAGAATCTGATGTATGTAAGACTAAATAATTCAGAAGATCAGATTATAGGTGACAAGAACAAAGGTGTTCAAACTAGGAGAAAGATTGTAGAAGAGTACTGTTTGATTTCAAAGACTGGGCCTAGTAATGTGAATGAAGCATGCAAAGATGAACATTGGGTTGAAGCAATGAAAGAGGAGCTAAAGAAAATTGAGAAAAATAATACATGGATTCTTGTTCCTAGACCTAAGGAAAAAAATGTAATTGGAACTAAATGGGTTTTTAGAAACAAGTTGAATGAGCAAGGTGAAGTTGTTAGAAACAAAGCAAGATTGGTATGTAAAGGATATTCTCAAATGGAAGGAATTGATTTTTAGGAGACTTTTTCCCCTGTTGCTAGGATTGAAGCTGTGAGATTATTTCTTGCTTATGCTACTTACAAAAATTGCAAATTTTATCAGATGGATGTCAAGTCAGCATTTCTAAATGGTGAACTAGAAGAAGAGGTGTATGTAGAGCAACTTGATGGATTTCAATTGACTGATTAGGGAGATATGGTTTGTCAATTGAAGAAAGAATTATATGGACTTAAGCAAGCCCCAAGAGTATGGTATGCCAGATTAGATAAGTATTTGTTGAAGCTTGGATTCAATAAAGGTACTACTGATAGTAATATGTATTTCAAGATTGATGATAGTAAAGATTTGATTGTTGAGGTTTTTGTTGATGATATCATTTTTGGAGGAGATGATAGTTTTTGCATGAAGTTTATTGATGAGATGCAGAATGAGTTTGAGATATCTATGGTTGGTGAGAGGAAATTATTTTTGGGATTGCAAATTTCTTAGTTAGATAAAGGGATCTTCATATATCAGTCCAAGTATGTGAAAGAACTACTAAAGAAGTTTGGTATGGAAGATTCAAAGCTAGTTGGTACACCTATGGTGACCAGATGCAAGTTGACACAAAATGATGATTCTCTGAAAGAAAATCAAACTAGATACAGATCAGTGCTTAGTGGATTGCTTTACTTGACTCAAACTAGACTAGATATCATGAATGATGTATGTATTGTTGCATGATTTCAAGCTGATCCTTAGGAATCTCATGTGACTGCTATGAAGAGAATTTTTAGATACGTGAAGGGAACAGTTGATTTTGGCCTGTGGTATCCTAAAGATTATGATCTTCCTTTGAGTGCCTTTACTAATGTTGATTGGTGACGCAAACCCAGGAGGTTCAACCATATTAAAAATGATAACCTTCCTTCAAGAGGCATCTAAAAAGATTAAAATGACCTATTTGAGAAATTCAAACAATCCTCAAAGTTTAACAACAATCAAAAGCATGATTTCTCACTTTCACCCTTGAATCCTAGTAGTAGTGCAAACTCAATTTTTTGTCTTTAACTCAAATACTATCCAAGACACCTGAAAAAAATATGATGGATTCAGACACCCATTTCAAAGTTGTAACACATATCTCAAAGTCAAATATAAGTCTTTTGGACCAATCTTCTAAAATCACCCCTTCTACGTTGACCTAATTAGGTTGATTAGGCCTAAATTATAAAGCAACATACCTTTAAACTTAACAAAGACCCTTGAAACCTTGGGGAAACATTTAATGTGCCCTAAAACCTCTAAAACCATAATTTATTCCTAGGGTTGACCCTTCCAACATAGCAAACTCTAAAACCCTTATTTTCTAGCCAAATCAAGAGGGTTTATTCAGAGTCCCACTTGCACAACCTCCCAAACCACACCACAAACTTAGAAATTTATATTCTAACCCCAATATGCTTAAAAGTTGAAGAAATACCCCCAATCTTATTTATTTTATCAAACCCTAGGTTAGAGGCTCCATTTTCATGTGTTTTCTTCACAAAAATCAATAGAACAACAACTTTATCTCCCTTATTCCTCCTCCACCACTCTAGTCATTCATACTACAACTTACTCAGACTCCCTAGGGCCCATTACACTTGTCACATTAGGTACATTCAGCGTAAGGGCCCTTCAAAACATGTTTTGGGTTACAAAACCCTCAAACAGGGGTCTTCGGTCTGCTATAAGAAAACAAAGATATCTAACACAAAACACTATTAAACTCATTCAAACTTGATGAAAAAAAATGTTGACATAGGCCTCCACAAGATATAAAAGATTTCATTACAAGATCAGACTGTATGGATTCGTATAGAACTGTAAAACATCAAGAAACTCATAAATGAATGAGGAAGAACAAAGTTATTCTTATTTCACTGCCTTCAATCTCCAAGCCAACATTACAATCGGTGTTCAAATGCCTTTTTAAAGGTTTCTCAATCCTCAAACAATGACCAACTCCGTTATAACCAATTTTTAAATCTCTAATGACTGTTGGAGGTCATAATCACACCTTTTACAATACCATTACATACTTTGCAATGTTTGCATTTTTAGACCCTCTTAGTCACCTAAACTGTTACAAATGGTCTAATGAGACCTTATTCATTTAAGAACCATGACTTGTGCAAGAAAGCTACCTAATACCTATCTTGACACCACCTTGACAACTTTGACACTCCTTTCCATTTGATTTACAATCATTACAAAGTGAATACAATGGCCTTTCAAAGTTGACTAAGGATCACAAAATGGTCACTTAGGACCTTATTTGTACTTATAGACTCAACACAAAATACCTATGAACACTTCCTATCAAAATACTTCAAGAAAACAGAGAGGAGTGGGTGTTCCTGCACCAATTGGGCAAGGATGTAAATGACATGAAAAGTACTAGTGGTGTAGCATTTTTCTTAGGTAAGAAGTTGATTTCATGGTTAAGTAAGAAGTAGAATGCCATTTCTTTATACTATAGAGAGGAGAATACATTGCTACTACTAATAATTGTACTCAAGTCTTGTGGATGAAGTAGATGTTGAAGGATATTAGAGTTGTGTATAATGAGCCTATTGCTATATTTTGTGATAATTCAA
Organism: Sequoia sempervirens; assembly: GCA_007258455.2. Classification (NCBI taxonomy): domain Eukaryota; kingdom Viridiplantae; phylum Streptophyta; class Pinopsida; order Cupressales; family Cupressaceae; genus Sequoia; species Sequoia sempervirens. The sequence continues at coordinate 85,608,048 of VDFB02000007.1, forward strand.
GTGCTATTAACATTTTTAAGAATTCAGTGTTGCATTCTAAGACAAAGCATATATCTATTAAGTTTCACTTTTTGAGAGAGAAGGTGAGTGAAAAGGAAGTCAGACTGGAGTATGTTCCTACTAAGGAGTAGTTTGCATACATCTTTACCAAGCCGATGCCTAAGGATACTTTTTGAGTATCTTAGAAGGAAGTTAGGGGTGATTACCCCTCCTAATCAGAACTAAGGATTCATTGATTTGCATCAATCCATGAATTTCATAGTCATATCTTGATTCAGATTGATGTTGTGGTGGCTGCTACTCAGGGGGAGTAGTCAGATGTTTAGATATTCATATGTTCAAATATGTGGTTCAGAGCTTGTGTGGTGAAAAGAGATCTTTGTCATTGATGTCAAAGGGGGAGAAGAGTAATGTGAAAAACTTTCTGGGGGAGAAGAGCCTTGTAGGGAAGAAGAGTTATGTGAAAGAGTTGAGGAGAAAATGTGTCAGAACCTAAGGGGAGTAAGTGTTAAGAGATAGTTGCATTGATGGTGTTTTTCACATCATGTGTTGCCACTGCCAAAGGGGAGATTGTTGGATGTTGTGTTTGTGTTGCTAATATGCAGTTTTCATTGATGTCAACACTATTAGCATTAATGCATTAGAAGTTGTATATGTCAAGGATATTGAGAAAATTGTAATGGAATGAGTTGCAGTTGTTAGTGGTGAAGTGAAGTTCTATTATCTGAGTTCACATTGATGATCCGAGGTTTTGGAATAAAGGGTTTGTTGATGAGTGTATCTAGTTTATCCATGTTGAGTTTCAGAGATCCACATGAAGTTTTGATTGAGTTATGAAGATTTATATTCTGACAATTTTTTTGTTGCTTTAGTTGGTGTTCCTGATTGAAGATGATGCAATTTCAGTTAGTTCAGTTGTTGCAGATGCTTCTCTGGTGATTCGTGATGTTTCTAGATGTTTCTAGATCATGATCTATCTTTTTTGTACATCCACATTGATCGTGGCGCTCGTGATTGGTGATTTTCTCTTGCATGTTCATGTTTTTCATGTTCTTGGCTGACATGGTATTTGTAGCGTGTTGTGGATCTTTGAGGAGTAATTAATTGAAGTGTTTTCATGTTGGAGATGTTGATTTGGGTCTTCACTAGGTTGTGGCCGACCTTGGTTGATTCGCATTAATAATCTTTAATGTTTTGGGCTGACAATTTATATTCATTTTATTAGTTTGTTGAAGCCGACATGTAGCAATGAAATTTCTTGTTGTGGATATATATAAGTAATTTTTTATTTGATTTGGATGAATGCTCATGTGTGTATGTGTGAATAATGTTCTAAATCATTCGAAGGCAAAGCAAAGTGTGAAGAAGTGTGAAGAAGAGTGAAGAAGTGTTCATGTGCTTAACCAGAATTGTGATTAGGCATTAGCAAATGCTATTTTGTTAGTTCAAATCGCTGTAGATGTAATATGAACCTTTCTGTAAGATAGTGTGTCTTCCTTTGGGATGTAAGCCTTGTTGTAATTGAGTAGTGAGCTCTAGGAAGTGTGCTGGAATGCATGTGCATTCCCTATTTCATTTATTTATAATTTTAACAGTATATAATCGTGTGGACGAACCTCCACCATGGTTTTTCCCCTAACATGGTTTCCACGTAAAAAAATCTTGGTGTTATGTGTGTTACTGATTGTTGTTGATTTATGATTTCATGGTTAATAATCAAATATGAGAATAAAGTTTATAAGTTGAATAAGTTTTAAATTTTGAGACAACTGATTCACCCCCACCTCTCAATTGTCTGCCCTTGTGTTGCCAACAATTTTTTTAAAAAAAAATCAAAAAAATTACCTAGCATATTTCATTTCAAAGTTAAAATAGAGTTATTTTTAGTCATAATAAGTTATATCTACATCATAATTGTATTTGCAAATTTGCATTAGGTTATATTAGATCTAAAATCAAATCTAGAATTGTTTAAAGAATTCATTTAGGCATATGCATATAGTGGAAAATGTGGAAAAAGTGCATTGTTATTTTGGAAAAAATACATCAAGCTTTTCATTTTCATATTTCACAAGTCAAGATCAATGAATGTCTACATTTTACAAGTTGAAAATTACATTTTGAATGTATTGCTAGAACATTTTGAAAATTGCTTGCATACTTGCATTTTACATTGCAAGATCACAAATTTTAAAAATTCTAGAAATTTATTTATTGTCAAATTTACACATTCACAAAATGGAATACTTAAATAATTTAGAACACACTAAAAATTTGAATTTAGCAACAAAAATTTCTATTCTAGGGTGTCCTTGCACCCTAGACCCATCAATTTCAACTTAGATTTTAACTAGAGATCTATTTCAATGTTTTTTGGGCATTCATGCTTCTTGTTTTTGCATTCTATTAAATTTTCTATCATTGTCTTGTAGTTTCCCATCATAGCAGGCTTACTCAAGAATTTTTAAACTCATATGAGATTCATGATCTTGTGTCCTATTGCTAATACCTTTGTGACACGAATTTTTAGACTTATGACATCCCGTGTTGTCACTACATTCACTATGGAGCCCGAGTCCTCTAAATTTTCGAGACAAGGTATGGCTTCAACCCAATCCATTTTTTATTCCATTCCTAACCACACATTAGACATGGCTACTTCATAATCCAAAATTTGTGTGGACTTAGAGAACACTATTTACATGTTCCAGATAACAAACTAAAACAATTGGATAAATATTTAGAGGGTCTTCAATATTATTTAAGCACTGAATATTTAGCGAGAAAAATAGTGCCTATTGTGGATAACATTAGGAATTTGATAAATGATGCTCAAGGAATAGAAGTGTTGCATAGTCTAGCTCACATAGTTGATGCTAATATCCCTACAGTATCTAGTTGCACTCAAGCATTCACAAATTCTAAAAACCAAGGAGGAAAACAAATTTCCTTTCCCACAACCATACATTATATTCCCATATTTACACCACCCATAGTAGCATCAACCATACAATACACAATGGCCTAACTCCAAGCTTAGGGATTCCTAGTGGGAATCCTTATAGTTTTTCACCTCAATTGTGACACCTCCATATTTTTCACCCATCATAAACATGCCACATAGTAGCCCATCAATCAATTACACAATTTCACCATATTCAATAAACTCTCAAAATGCATCAAACAAGATCCAATCATAAATCAACTTTTGTAAATTGTGACATCACTTCAATAACAAATATGAACATTGAATTAGAATCAAAATGGTAAACCTTCACAATATCTTACAAGAAACCCATTTTAAATTGCTATCCTCAAAACACCTATACCTCAAAACATGAAGATACTCTAATTTGAGAATTATAATGGTAAGGGAGATCCTAACAACCATGTATAGGCTTTTACTACATTGTGTAACAAATTTATCTTTGAATACAAGATCTTAGCTAAGCTATTTATTAGATCATTGAAAGAGATGGCCTTGGAATGGTTATGCTCATTTTTGAATAACTCAATAAACTCATTCATTGAACTTGGTACTGCAGGGTGCTACCACAATAGTGGTTTACACTTTCTAGGAGATCCTGATTTTTGCTAAAATCACACATTTTTAAAAAATATAATGATTTAAGCCTTGAAAAGTTTCATTTAAAGGATTCCAATTAAAGAGGGTTTGATCAAATCACCTTAGACCAAGCCCTCTTGGATAGAACCCTGCTATTTTTAAACCATACATATAATGGAGTCTCCTTTACACCTATCAAAATGGTGATAAAAAACCACTTTTGATTTACCTTTCGTGGGATCAAATGAATTCATTTATTTTTATTTTTAAAGTATGTAGTACTTATTATAAGCTTCCAAAAGAGTATAATTTTAGTTATATTTAATTTGATTATTATATTTATTTTTTACTTCTTGTGAATGTAGGTTTTTTACTGAAAATCAAGCTCTCTGTTTTGCAGATGTGGAAAAATAGAAGATTATCAATTTTTTTTTTGAAAAATATGAGTGCACCAGATATTGAAGTCCTTGATCCAACAAGAAAAACAATTTAATTTCAATACATACAAAAAAAATTGTGTTATACAGTCCCCTTATGTCTGAATTATAATTGGTTTGACTTCAAAACTTGATTAAGGAAAAAATATTCAATTAAACACTGTGAAACCAATTGGAAGCACTAGATATCATAGTTACAAATATAAATTCAAAAAAATTAGAATTTTATCCTTCATGGAAAAAAGGTTGTGTTATACGGTGAGCGTCACTCCTTAAAAATGGTGTTTACTGAAAAAAACTAGTTTTCGAAGGAGATGGAAAAAGAAGTGCAATTTGATTCCAAAAAAATTGAAAAAAATATATTTAGAATCTATAGACAAAATTACACAAATCACTTGTTTGCATCATCTTCAAATTCCTCATGGTTTAGCCGCTATAGGTGTCCAAAAGTGAAGATTTAGTTAGAAAAAATCAGTTCAGTGTCCAGTTTGATTTTGTCCAACATTTTCAAGCAAACGTTGGTCCTAAAGTGACATTAATTGACTTAGTGCATTTTAAACAAGGACCTAAGGAAAATACAATAGACTTCATAGGATGATACAAATTGCTTTACTCACAAATCTTCTATAGTCTTCCAAATGTCAATGTTCAAAGGGAGTTTATAGGAAATTTGCAACCTAACATTTGAGACAAGATATTGTTGATGAAGTATCCATCATTTCAATAATTTTATACAAATCTTCACGATTATTAGATATTATTTAGTCAGTATGAAGGTACACCTTCATCAACTCATACTGATCAATCCAAGTCTATACCTCAAAACAATTAATAATAATTCAAAAAGAAAAAAAAGAGCTTTGTTAAGATGAACACTCCATAGACAATTAATAACATTAAAAAATGAGTGGTTGTTGTAAGCACAACTCTTTATCAATTTATGCTGAGAGATAGACAATTCACCCAATTTCTTGACTCTCTTCATTTGGTCATGTTACAATTTTTAAGTAATAACTTAATCTAATTACCTCTGGTTAGGCCTATGGATACATCTAAAACTTTACCTCCAAAATTCAATGCAAAATCCTTTTGTCAATACCATCTTACACTTGTACATGATATGGAATGACGTATACATATTAAACACCAAGTGAAAGAACTTATTGATTCTAATCACATCCAGTTGGCTAATGTTAATGATAAAGGAAATAAGTTCATTTCTCCACCAAATAAAAATTTGAAAATCTTCACAAATCTAATGCCAAATCATACAACCAACTTTGTACAAGGTAGTGATTATATGCATGATAATGATGATGATCTAAATAATATTTTTAATGCAATAGAATTTCAACCTCGTAAGGGCCAAACCACTTTGTTACCTAACATTTCTTTTACATATATTGATGCATCTATACACACACCTAATGGTCCTCTCTATATCATTGGCTGTATTAATGATAAACCTACATCAGGGATACTCATTGATCATTTGTTTAGATAATGTGATCACTGAAGAATTCCTATTTGTGCATGAATTTTACAAAGACTCTTATGAACAATCTAAAGCATGGGTAAAAAATCATGATGGTTTCATCTACCCTATGATATGTTCGATAACTCGCCCACTTAAACTTGGACCAAAATAATTGGATGTTTCATTCACCACCATCCTAATATCAAACCAATTTCATATGAAGTTAGGAAATCCATGGTTATGCTCCATGAATGCAGTATCATCGTTAATCCACAAATGTGTAAAGTTTCCATTTGAAAATGAAATATATATAGTTCATCATAGTGGATTTAAACATGTGGCTTCCCATGGTAATTTTTCATTGGATTATTTTTGGCCTCAACCTATAGAACCCATTAAGCCTCATGATGATTTATTTTTCTTATCATATCAAAATTTTAAGGCTAAGCACATTTTTGAATTATCCATTAGGAACATGCCACCCAAGGATGGTCAATATATAGGCGTTCCTCCCACCCCATAGGTCATGGATGAAACCATGTCTAAATTAGATATGCTTTCAATTACACCAAGAATATATATTGTGGTTCTTCCTCTTATATCATATAAAAGACCAAGAGCTAACCATGTGATCACCTTTGTGCTACCAAAAGAAAAGAAAAATTATAAACCTAAAGACAAGGTGGTTTCCCAACCCTTGGTGGTCCCTTCAGTTCCTTCTCCAAAGGAAGAAAAGAGACTAATGGTAGATAAACCCTCTCTTTCTACTTCATAAATTGTAAACTATGCAAGAATAAATAGAAGGGCTAAGGAGTGTAAGAGTATATGTTGTGCCATTGCTCTCTAGTTGGTTGAAAAGAATAAAACATTACCTAATGACCAACCACCTACCAAAGCTAACCCCAATGAATTGCCTCCCACCCATTAATCATCATCATCACTTGACTCCACTCCACCACCCTCTTGAAACCATTCCATTGAACCTTACATGTCTCAAACTAAACAAGGAATGAAACAAGAACATGTGACTGATATTATGATCATTAAACCACCTATTGTGATAAACTTGGATAGTGAAGATGAAGGTTCTAAGATCAATGAACAAGTGCATAATAAATCATCTTTGTTTTTCTCTAAATCCATGGATCTAGATGGGGGAAACCATGATGATCCTACTAATGAGAGTGAATCACCACGTGTTGAACCTAGTGATGCTCCTTATATGACACTTTTTGTATTCCCTTTGGTTAGTTGTCATTCCATATAAGATTAGAAAGATTGGGATATGAATGAATTAAAGATCAGATCACATGCCCAGTACCATTTGTGTATTTTTTATTTCTTTAGTTTTTTCTTGCATGTGATGTGATCTCTTGTGTTGTGCTTTGTATGTTGGTTTCACTTGTTGTTCTTATTGGCACAAGGATACAAAGGAAATGAACCTATTGTGGCATTCATCTATTTATACCTTTATTCTTCTATATGTCGTAAAATTTTTGTTGTATTGTGTTTTCCTTTTGGGGATGATGCAAGGTGTTGAAACATTTAGGTCTCTTCTATGTTGAACCAAAGTTTTGTTTTGTTATCTTTATGATTCATTTTTCCATTTTTGACTATTGTTACACAAGTATCTAGGGGAATGATGTCAATTTTGACCCCAGATTTGTGGATCCCTCATGTGGTCACATTTTGTCTTGTTATGTGGCTTTGTCTTGGGGGAAACCCCTTATCACGAGTTATCTTTATTTGGAAGCATATAAATGGAATAGGGCTTTCCGAATAATCTCTCATGACCTTATCATGTTGCATTTACCATTTTATTATACCTTAAAGAAATTTCTCATAGATTGGTGTTTAGCAATTACTTTAAGGTAAGGGAATATATTGCATTATGTGCTTCACTTTTTTCACACATGGTCTTTATAGTATCTTTCAAATTCATCGAACAAAATTCACCGCCATTATCTCCTTAAGCATTTTATTTTTCTACCAGTCTAATTTTCAACAAGATTTTTAAATTCTTTAAACCGATTGAATACTTTGATTTACTTTTCAGAAAATATACAAATGCTCTTCTTGAGTAATCATCAATAAACGACACGTAGTATCTTGACTTAGACAAATAAGGAACATCCACTAGACCAAACACATCCGAATGAATATAATCTAGCAAACCAAAAGATTTATGAGGACTGGAATAAAAAGAAACATGGTGCTACTTTCCATATATACAATGTTCACAAAATTCAAATTCGAGATTACAATCTTCAAGCCCCTCAACCAGGTTTTTATTCTTCAAGGTTTTTAAACCTTTTTCTCCTATGTGGCCTAACCTATGATGCCGAGCATAGTCTTCTCTGCTGGAATTTTTACTTCCATAGAGTTTACATAATTAGGGATATTTCCTCTTTATCTCCATGAATAGCTTTCAATGACTTTACAAAGATACTG
>VDFB02000007.1:85616077-85662906 GCA_007258455.2 Sequoia sempervirens
TAAAACTTCAGTAATGCATGTAAAGATCCTAGAAGTTAGGAATTGATGTTTACATGCATGGATTTTAGTTCAATTTAGTTCAATTCAATTTAGTTTAGTTCAGTCATGGTTCAATTATCTTCAGTTGCATGCAGTTAGTTTTAGTTGAATTCTAGTTGACTTTAGTTGCATGAAAGATAACAGGTGATACATTAAGTTAAGTGGGGATGATCAATCATGTATGATATTTGCATGAATGGTGGAGAGATATGTTTCAGTTAACAAAAAATGACCTGGACCCACCTTGGGCGCCCAAGTTCACAACTTGGAGTTAACACTTTTTCATGATAAGATATTCTATAAGGCTACGTTAAGTGGGCCCATTCTTGGGAACCAACTTTGAGGAGAAGCTTACAAAATATCTTTGTAATCAACGTTGAGTTAGCACTTCAGTTTTGGACGCCCAAATTGATGAAGGACTTGATTTGAATTTTTTTCTCACAAAAGAAATCTACTTGCAAAGAATAGGCGTAGGTTTTGTGAGATAACTTTGTGCTTTGTAATTGGGCTCATTATTGTCTATAAATTGCAGCAAGTTGAAGAGAGTTCTATCAAATTTTATTGCAAGTTGTGAAGGGGTAAAAGCACAAAGTTGTGTCACATTTTCAGCCAACTTATTAGCACAACTGAATTTAAATATTTCTAACAAAAAATCAATTTTGGTTGAAAACATATGATCTAGTAAAATTCATTCTAGCTAAGTTAGTTACTTCCACAACTTTTTCAACTAAAATTGTTGGCTAAAAATATATGGAGAACCACTTTGAGTCCAATTTACCAAAAAAATAAAAATATTTGAAAAACTTGAAGTTTCAATAACTCGTGCTAATGTAAATAACATTTTTTAAAAATTATAAAAATATCTTTTTATAGATCCATAAGTGTAGTTTTAAAAAATATAATTATTTTAATAGTTTAATTATTTTTTATTTTTACAAAAAGTAGGTTATCAACACAAAATATTAGGTTGATTACTATGCCAAGGAAAAATACTAAAACTTATTAAAAAAATTGAAAAAATATGATGCGCTAGATAAAAGAATCTATTTCAAGATGGTATACTTTTTTTCCATTTTAGATAAATAATTATTATGAAAGTTGACGTTTGATGAAAACAATTGTTTTTCGATTCACACATATTTTAATATTTATTTAAAAATATATATTTATCAAAATTGGAAAAAAAAATATCCATGCATTAAAATTTTAAGTTATAAACACACACAAAAAGTTTGAAAGAAAAAAAAAAATTTACTATAAAAAGTTTGACACCTCATGCAACTTCATTTTTTGACATTTTATGAACAACTAAATTATAGTGTTAATTTATTAAAAACTAGTTTAAAATAAATTTTTATTTTTTTTGAAAAATACAAACATAAATAAATATATTAAAATACACATTTTACTAGTTTATATCATTTCAAAATTCAAAACATATATGCCACTTTTTAGTGATTCAAGTTTAAAAGTTGGATTAGTGTTGGTCATTTCTTTATAAAGTGTGACACATCTTTGTGCTTTTAATCAAGAAGAATTGTTGAAGGCAAAAAAAGCATCTCAAGCAAGGATTGATAAAGAATTATTGTGATCTTGTTCTAAGGTTAAATAATACAAGCAATATTGATTCTAGTGATGGATTTTTTCCCCGAAAGGGTTTCTCCACGGTATATGCTATGTCACTTCTATCTTCTGGTCTTATTCTTCTACAATCTTCTGTCTATTTCTACAAATGGTAAAATGAATCTAAATAGATAATCATCCACAAAGAAATTTTAACAAAGAACACTTAATTAGTTTTGCAGTATAATAGTTTTACAAGTTCTAAAGCTACATAATTACCTCCATTTTCAACAAAAGCTCCCCTACAACCAAAAACCTTCAAAATTTTAAGAGAAAGGTGCCCCAAACTCTACCCAACCATTAGCTCTTATACCAAATGTTGAAGATGGAGGTAATTATGTAGCTTAATACTTTGTAAAACTACGAGATTGTAGATCTAATTAAGTGTTCTTTGTTACAATTTCTTTGTAGATGATTATTTGTTTAGATTCATTTTACCATCTGTAGAAGTAGACAGAATATTGTAGAAGAATAAGACTAGAAGATAGAAGTGACACAACATATACCGTGGAGAAAACCTTGAAAAAACTCCACCACCCTAATCAATAGTGTTTGTATTATTTGAACAACCTTTAGAACAAGATTACAATAATTCTTTATCAATCCTTGCTTGAGATGTTTTTTTTTCCTTCAACAATTCTTCTTCACAACATGCAATAAAATCTGATGTAACTCTCTTCTACTGGCTGCAATTTACAAAGAGTTTACAATTACAAAGCACAAAGCTTATCTCACAAAACCTACACCTATTCTTTTCAAGTAGAGTTCTTCCATGAAAAACAATGTCAAACCAAGTCCATCAATTTGGGCGTGCAAAATTGAAGTGCTAACTCAACGTTGATTATAAAGATATCTTGTAAGCTTCTCCTCAAAGTTGGCACCCAGGAATGGGCCCACTTAAATTAGCCTTATAAAATATCTTATCATACAAAAGTGTTAACTCCAAGATGCCAACTTGGGCTCCCAAGGTGGGTTCAAGTCAATCTCTGTTAACTGAAACATATCTCTCCACCATTCATGCAAATATCTTGCATGATTGATCATCCCTAGTTAACTGAATGTATCACCTGTTATCTATCATGCAACTCAAGTCATTAGTCATGCATTCCAAGTCAATTGAAGTCAACTAGCATTCAATTGAAACTAACTACATGCAACTGAAGATAACTGAATTGAATTGAATTAAACTGAATTGAACTGAATTGATACTGAACTAAACTAAACTGAACTAAACTAAGCTGAACTTCATGCATGTAAACATCAATCCCTAACTTCTAGGATCTTTACATGCATTACTTAAGAGTTAAGGTTATATTCAAACAATTAACAAGGTGAGTTCCACCTTCCATGTGGTGCCCCATGTGCTCCTATTTTGTAGGAGCTCTTTTTGGGCATCCCGACATGTTCCTATTATTTAGAATTAATTACAAATGTCAATTTACATGTTCATTTCATTCAAATTTAATCTCTTTCTAATCCTAGTGTTGGGAACACTTTCCAAGGACTTAGAAGATACATGAAATAATATTTAGGATTGCAATTAAATGGCATCCTATTCCCAATAGCTAGATACTTGATTAGATGCATAAATGAAATTGATACAATATAGAATAAAGAAACCCCTATTAGAAAGAAAAGGATGAAACTTAGGTGAAACCCTATGACATACTAACATCATGCCAAGTGTCTTAATCTTATGATCTATGAGATATAAAAAGAAAATACGTATGTAAGTGTGAATAAGACCTAATAAGAAATTGGTAATATGCCATATTCACACTGACGCTCCATTTAAGTGCAACATAGGGAGTGTGGAAAAACATTCAAATAATGGAAGGATGGGTCCTAAATTCAAGGTCAATGTTAGGAACCCATTTACAAAAAAATTTCTCACAAGTGGAATAAAGGATAAAATCTTGTAGGAAAAACCCCTCTCAAAAAGAAAAATATGCAAACAAACATGTACAAGTGAAAGAAGGAAGGAATCAACAAGACCCCTCGAAGGACTACCCTTGTCATCAATGTACAATGAATGTTCCCCCCACATGATTGAATGAGACTATGTGGCCCCCCACAGTGTATAATCTCCTATAGTAATGGTAGATGCTTAACAAAGGAAGATGATGAAGATTTAAATACATCAAGCAAAATTTATCCCTTTAGGAGGAAAAAAATCTAAGTATAGATGCAACATGTCTTTCTATGAAGGAAGAAAGATCATGATGTACAATGTTTTTGAACTCTACTCAAGTGTCCCCATGTCAATATGAAATTATGCCAAAATTAAGTTGAGTACAAGCCCTATCAATGAAGAAGGTGATAAGCCAAGACAATGTACAAAGTGATCAAGAACAAGATCCAAAGAAAATGATGATATTATAATAGCTATGATGGGATTATCATCAAAGTGGAGATGAATGCCCTCAAGTGTGTCCTCTAAGTCTACAAGATGGTCCACTCAAAACAAACCTACAATATCTACCAAGTGCTCATCTCAATTTACTAAATCTAGGAGACTATGATGTACCTACTACAAAGAATCACTCAAAGCAACAAGCGATGAAGATGATGGGTAAAAGTACGAAGCCGTGTCACACTTTTATAAAGGAACTGGCCAACATTGATCTAACTTTTAAACTTGAATCACTAAAAAGTGATATATATGTTTTGAATTTTGAAATGATGTAAACTAATAAAATATTTAATTTTAAGTATATTTTATATTTGTGTTTTTTTGAAAAAAAATAAAAATTATTTGACTATATTTTTTTATAAATTAACACTATAATTTAGTTGTTGATAAAATGCTGAAAAATGGAGTTACATGGGACATCAATCTTTAGATAGTAATTTTTTTTTTCCTTCAATTTTTTTGTGTGTATTTATAACTTGAAAATTTAGGGCATGCATATATTTATTTCCAATTTTGATAAATATATATTTTTAAATAAATATTAAAATGTGTGTGTATTTTGTGGCTACCAAGTGGGAGGCTTTGGTCTTGGAATCATTGTGAGGTGGAAGGATGACATAGGTTTGGCTGACGCAGATGGAGGATGAGTTGGGTGATGGTGGGTATTTAATGCTGGAGGCACAGACGATGTATTGGATGTTCGTTCGACCCATTTTAATGCAATAGACTATGGAAGGATGGGGTGGTATTGGTAAATGTGGTGACAAGATGTTTTTTCCAGGCCAACATTTAAAGGGATTGTTGGATGATGACATTCTCATTTCTCCATATATATTCAATGGAGACTCCTATCAACCTATCATCGGGCAGAAAATTATGGGTGTTTTATGGGCGAATAAGGCATGGGAGATTGAAATTGTTGATCAAAGTTTGGGATGAGCTGGTGCTGGGAGCGGTGGAAGTGCTGTTGGGGGAAGAATTTATGAGCACGGATGAGAGATGGAGGACAAATGTTAACATTGCGATGAGAATTTTAGCATCACTCTTAGATTTGGGGGTGTCATGAGCTATGGTGATGCTCATTACTAGAAAACTAGTGTGGGACAACCTACTAGAAAGGGCAATAGATGTCTTAATTGTGGCAGAGCCGGGTGTTGGGTTCCTCATCCACGTGACTTGTAATGAGTGCTAGTTCTTGGTGAAAGGGTCAAGTTGTATCCATTTATCTTTGACATTAAAGGCGAGGAGCTTCAAAGGCATCGTGCATGGGCTAGATGCGGCTTGATATTCTTAAAACACTATCTCTATTTGGAGTTGTCTGGTGGGGTAGATTAGTGGAGGTTGTTCAGAGATTATCTGCTTGCAGAGGGAGTGTTATGGGTGGATTGACGGGTTCATTCTCTTGCAGGTTTTGTATATTTTGCTCGACTTGTTATCGTAAGTCTGGGATGTTAGGGTCTTAAAGTTCAAAGCTTGTACAAGGGTTCTAGTTTGGGTTTGGTTGGTAGTTTGGCCATTGGCCTGGTAGGGTTTTGATGACTGTAGGGTCTATCTGGGTGGTTGGTATTTTCCTAAAATTGATATGTAAAGTTATATCTTTCTTTTAATATCAATACAAACAATATTTACAAATAAAAAAAAATGTGTGTATTAAAACTTAGTTATTTATAGTCGACGTCAACTTTCATATTAATTATTTATCTTAAATAGAATTTTTTTTTATAGCATCTTGATATAGATTCTTGTGTCTAGGGCATCATATTTTTTTCAAATTTTTCTAATAAGTTTCACTATTTTTCCTTGACATGGTAATCAACCTAATGTTTTGTGCTGATAACCTACATTTAGTAAAAATAAAAAGGAAAATATAAATAATAATTATACTATTAAAATATATACATTTTTGAAAACTAAACTTATGGATCTACAAAATGTATTTTTATATATTTTTTTAAAATATTTTTCACGTGAGTAGAAGTTTGTTGAAACATCAAGTTTTTCAAACTATTTTATTTTTTTGGTAAATTGGACTCAAAGTGGTGCTAAATATGTATTTAGCCAATAATTTTAGTTGGAAAAGTTGTGGACATATATAACTTAGCTAGAATGAATCTTACAAAATCATATGTTTCACCAAAATTAATTTTTAGTTGAAAATACTTAAATTCATTTGTGCTGATAAGTTGGCCAAAAGTGTGACACGACTTTGTGTTGATACCTTGATATGATATCAATGTATGTTATCCAACTATATATTTCCATCCCACAATAATGTGTCCACACAAGACATTTTAATATGAACACTTGGAGATGAATCTAACAATGCTAGAATGCAAAATATTTAGCCTCAGGATAGTGACTCGAAGATAAAGAAGACAAAGCCTTTGAATCTTGATTAGGAATTATAGAAGCCAAAGAATTAATGGATATATTTCTAGGAGCATCAAGACAAGCCTCAATGTCATCACAACTATCAAGGCTTGCCAAAAAATCAAGCTACTCTTATGTATTATTATCATATGGTAGGTTTTCACAATCATCAAGGGGCACAAGATTGACCATAATAGGTTCTTTTGGGAATAGAGGGTGATGTCAATTTTTATAGATCTCCCAAATTCTAGTCCAAAGAGTGCATGTGCATTTAATATGTGTGATGGAACACATAGTATCAAAATCAACATTGTTGGCAATCAATCTAAGGACATTATCATTCATGTTTCCCCATGCTATCTTCTAATTAGGTGTATCTAGTTTAAGGATATGTCCATAGAGATGGAGCAAGAGGTGAAACCCCTTAAGATATTTCAAGGTGTCTTCTTGTCAAGAATTAGTGTTCCCTTTGCTTAGGATGATTATGGAAGGATTAATTAAAAATTTCATGATTTTACAATGGTACACTCAGGTTTTATATATATATATATATATATATATATATATATAAGATCAAAACATGTAAAATTATAAGTCTTGCAACATAAAACATTGTCTCATATTTTGCAAAATATCCAAAGTACAAGTGTAAATAAAAAAAATGACTTTAAATTGAAATAACAAGTACTTAGAGAAAAATAAAAAAACCAGATAGATGGGTGCAAAAATATGTAGAACCAAATTTCCAATGTTTATTTGTACACAAAAAATCGATACTATATGCCCAAGTTATTTTCTAGGGTCTTCGTTTTCATGCAAGCTCTAAATTGCTATTTTAGTGGATTTTGCAAGATAAAAGCTCCCCTTGTACACCTCATCCATTGACTATTGGCTCCTCCTAAATTATTGAAGTGAAAAGGCAATTAGTAAAGTTCCATCTATGCCAAATTTTTTTTCAAATAGAAGGTCAGTCATTTTTCCCTTCCACATGACTGTAAGTTAAAGGAACTCCTACAAATCTAGTTTCCATTTGAACAAAAAATATTTGTAAATCTCAAGGAGGTTAATATTGTAAATGATAAAATTGTAGTTGAATGTCTCCATGGTTCCATTTATGGAATTTTTGAGAAGTTATAGCTTAAAGATTGAGAAGTATGGTGATCATGCAACATAGAAAAATTCTTTAGCAAATTTGTCATGAATCTTTATCTAGTGAAGACATGATTTAATTTGAGCACCTCTAGTTGTAGGATTGTTTGCAACTTGCTTTTGGTGGTATAGCTTAGCAATGTGCATTTGTAGGGTAGGAGAAAGGGGTTGAGTTTCCAATGCAATGATTTTTGGTGAAGCTTCAACGTGGTGGCCTAATATGAGCAATATTGGAAGTAGTCCAACTAGCATCCATTAATGTGGAGAAAGCGAGAGTTGTGTTTAATAGAATCATTCCACCAAGCAATTGTAAGGACTGTGACCCAAAAAAATCTCATAAAAATAATCTCATGATCTCATTAACATGGAATAAAAGTGATACAAGTTCATTAAGTAAATAAATGTCATAACACATCCTCATATGTGTAGTGCATAATCCAAGTAAAAGCACATAATATCTACTATACAAAAGTACAATTTAGGCTTTCATGCCATGTAATCAACTAAATATACAATCTGGGAGTACAAATACAAATAATGATACAAGTATCATGTGAGGACATAAATAACATAGTCTCTGACTGCCATCGACCCTCACAGTCATCCACAGGTCAAGAGATGAGAACATGGTTTAAGAACTTTTCCACCCAACCACGAAGCTTACACTTCCTCAGAATTCTTCCCTCGAGGAATACTTGAACTTGCATGAAGTACCTAGCAACTTGGAAATAAAAAGCAAGAGGGAATCCTAGTGCAAGCTTGATGTATCTACGTGCATTTCTATCATGAACATGCAATGTCCCACTATCATGATATGGTAGAGAAACATATAAATCAATTTTCTAAGTAACATTCATCTATTTCAATGAACACATGGATTTAGCCAAAGAACTGGAAGTAACTGGTAGATCTCAAAAAGAGGATCTACCTTCTGTGTTGGTCCATATTCGACACTCTATCTCGAAAGGTAAACCCAATCACACATAGAAGACAATAACATGCATAATAATCATAAAATAAACAAACTCTTTTCGTTCATGCAAATCATTATATGTACATCTTTCATTATTCCTATCTTTCATGCATAAACATATATAATTGATATGCAATTCATGTTGGGCATGCAACTTGACCATTTGACATGTAATTTAAGATCCATGCAATACCATTTTCAATTCCATGTAATTTAGTCCAAAATGAAAATCCACCATTGCTTATTATCATTTTCTTTATTCAAAATGGAATAAAAAATAAATAAATAAATGAAATCAAACAGTTTTATCAAAGATGACTACAACAAAATCATGAATATTAAATTCCACCAATAAAGCATAAGAAAACGATAGTATATAAATTCAAAAAAATGTAAGTGTGTAAATTACTATTAATCTTGCATTCGTATTGATCTGGAAATTTTGTAAATTCAGACTAAATTTGTATGTAACTTGACTAAGGGAAAGGGGCCCATAGTGGGTAGGGGTTTAATGGCAGGTATAGTAGGCTTGAGTGGGCCCCATAGTGGGTAGGATTAATATCCGATAAACTTACACTTAATATCCAATTGCAAAACACTTTTATCCATTAAGTACACAAATTGACAAATCATGTGATGCCACATCAGCGCACAAATAATACATGACTTAGTGACCCACTATCGGTCTCACCTTTTTTTGGGTCTTTTTGGATACCTTGACAAAAAGCATGCTGATGTGGCATCATATTTGATGATGTGGCCTTGAAATCAATTTTTATAAGCAGAGGACTTGCCAAATAAGCTGTTGTACAAATTTGGGAGTGATTTGAAATTTTCACATAAGACTTTGAGAAACACGAAGTTAGAGTGGTGCACTATAGACCCCTCTCCCTTATGTTCTATATATGAAATTCCTCCTTATTCTATATTTTCTGTTGAAAATCTTATTTGTTCTGGCGTTTTTCACCATAACAAACTCATACTATTAAAGCATTGATCGATTACTATGCATAGGTTGCAAAAAAACAATAAATGGTTCGATTCAATAAGGCAGATTTTTAATCCATAAGGCTGCACATGATAAAGGATTTTAGCATGGTTAAGGCTGCAAATTCAATTTATTGATAGAGAGACTGCCAAATAGAGGGGTCAATTCAATGCTTCAACTGGCCAAATTTATGCAATTATAAGTTATTCTAAAGATTCAAACATGCTTAAATATGTGGCGCCACCCAAAACCATGTGCTAATCCCTTAATTTCACAAATAAAAATCCAGATTTAGCTCTGCAATAATGAAGCATGGGATTTATTGGCATGTAATTAAATTCAAACTAAGAATTTTCTATTTTAAAGGAGGTGTAAGAGAAAGGGAGGGTGATTCTATTTTCTTTAACTTCTTGCATTTGTTTACTACAACAAATGATTATATCCTTTAAAAAAGTCTTGCACGGGAATTCGAGTGCAAGTTTTTGAGGAGCAATCCAATGCAATAGTTTGAGAAATTCAAAGCATAAGTTTTTTATGTAATTCAAACTTAAAAATTAGATTTTTATTTGTTGTTCAGATTGAGGCACATTCAAAGAAGTTTGATAGTCTTTAACAATTCAAAGAATAAATTATATATACATATATATTCACGCCAAATGGGAAAGCAGAATTTGAAGGTATTAAATAAATTTTAAAGTTTCGAACCAACTAAAAATAAATGGTGCAGCCCCCAAATCAATCACTTAAATTCACATAAAAATATGAATTAAAAATGAGCTAAATTGGCATGGGAGAAAGATTAGCTTATGACAGGTTTTGAAACCATAAATCAAGCACATAAAGATCAAGGCGAAGGATCTTAATTGATGTGCAAGAAGAATACCTCTGAGTTTCCAACGATGTCAAATCTCTTCTCTGCCAATGCTTTTCTTCCTTTAGTTGTTGCTTTCAAAATAATGTTTTTTTTTCTTCCAAAGATCAGTGTGAATTGTTGAAAGCTTCCTTTCTCCTTTATCCTTCGATTTCCTCATGCAATTTCATTTTTAACTTAATCTCTTAATTTTAGATCTAGACTTTAGTTGTCCATTGCATGATTTCTTGTAATATTTAATTCAATTTTTTAAATTAAAAGAGGGGTAAAAATTTATTCAAACCAAAAAGCGCAGTACAAAGCAAGGGAATTATACATCCCTATCAATCTCCACTAATTGGTCCAACTATTGTGACAAATTTAGGGGTAATTGACCCCTGTCCACAATATTCCAATCATGCAAATGATCAGAAGCCCATTTAGCCAAACAATCCGCAACCCCATTCCATTCACATGGAATATGACAGAAAGAAAATAAATCTAAGGAAGCACACAGATTAAGAATCTGTTTTATAATAACAACCAATTGCCAACTAACATCCTCTAGTTGCTGCCTCTTCAGCAAATTCACCACCACCTAAGAGTCAAATTCACAAATGATCCGTCTCCACCCAAGAGCACAACCACGCTCCATGGCACACAAAATGGCAAGAGCCTCCACCACATTGTTAGTATACCAACCCTTATAAACATAAAAGATAAACTCAACCGTCCTAGAACTAGTCCGCCCAACACCTCCAATACCAGCATGGCCAAGATTTCCACGAGAAGAACCATCCATGTTAATTTTCAACACACCCTGAGGGGGAGGGCTCCAGTGCCCCTCCCTATTTATCTTTCGAAGGGGATTACAACCTCTATTTCTCTTGACCTGACCAACACTTTGAGCAGCCCCCCTCTGAAGAGGAAGACAAAGACGAGTACAAAAGGAAACCTCTCTAGGATCCAAACCCTCGACCAAGTCACACTTAGCCACAGTAGTTTCACCCACCGAATGAAGAATCCTCCACCACAAATGTTCACATCTTGAAAAATCCTGCGATTCCTCTCTAACCAAATATGCCAAATAATAAAAGTCAGTCCCAAAGCCCAAGTAACTTGAAGAAAATAAGTCTTAAGAGGGGCCCTCCCCCACTGAGCAAATAACTTTGCCAAAGAAGAGACATGCACTTAAAATATATTTAATAACATATTATATATTTTAATATTTTAATATATAATAATATTATTTCTTATATTTTTATTAATATTTAAAAATAAATCATGTAATTTAATTTTCAAACTATTTATATTTGGCATTGAGCTTTTTGTGTATTTAATTATTTATATATATAATAATAATATTTTTATTGTACCATTATCAATATATATTTATAAATTATGCAATTTATTAACAAAATAAAATCTTTAAAATTTTCAAACCATTCAGTTTTTTAAAATAAAATACTAGAAGACATATTTTTAATTTCTCCAAATAATTTAATTTTCTCAATTTAATTATCTTTAAACATGATCATTAATCAAATCATAAAACATAGAACATCTACATAATGATAATAACTCAATGCAATCGTCTCATGCACAATGCAATTATGAATGCAACTATGTGCATGTGTTCATGCATCAGGTTCCATCATACTATTAATTTATCAAGCAGCTAGGATACCTCTACCTCAACCATGTTCTTTCCTTTGACAATACTTGCTTATATTCCTACACTCAGTCGCACTCAGATTGCCATTAGTAGGTTAGTCCTTAAAACCATAGCCGAAGCACATACAAAAATTTAAACTCAGAATCATAAACATGATAATTATTTCAATTTCATTTCCACGCATGAAGATTAACTATCAATTTTTACCAATCATGCACATGTAAAACCAGATAATCAAACAATTGAATAAATGATGTACAATAGTCTCATAAATATACTGAAAAAATAAATATAGCATAGGATCGAGATGTGAAAACAATCCAACATATTTGATGCGCGGGTTTGGGCTCCAGGTTCTAAACATGCTAGATATGGGCTACCGTGGCCTAATGTGTCAGTAGTGACATGTTTAGAAAAATCCAATCTTCATAGCCTTGGGTTTAGCAAATTATAATTGAATAAACAACTATACAAGGAAGTGGTTAAAGAACTAAAGATTTGATAGAGGCTTCATCAACAAGGAATAACATTTGGAAAAGAAAGAAAAAACTAAGTTTCCAATATGGCCAAGATTAGGATTGAAGATCCCAGATTTATTTAGCATGTAGTAGCAAGCCTCTCTTTCACTAGCTATCCACCTCATAGTCAAGATACCAAATTTATCACAAGTCATTTTGTTATACAACACATTCTAGTTTATGTTAGCTAGTATTAGTTGAGTGTATATGTAACCCCTTCTAGCACACACCCTATATGTAAGGTCACCCCTCTTTTGCATGCTCATACCTTGCCTAAAAAAGGCTAGATATCATGGAAATATTTGTAAAAATGTTGATCATATATGTGTGAATAACAAAATTAGGATATACTAGTAGTTGAGTTTTGAATTGATGGATATTTCATGTTACTAGTGTTGATACTATGACTCTTGCACAATGGATTCATGTTTTTCTTCTATTGGATATTATTTTAGGAGTATTATGGATGATATTTTAGACATGGTTTATGTTCTTATTCTTATATGGGTTATCTTGGTTGTCATTGAATGTTGATTAAGTGATGGAACTTAGTTGATTAATACTAGTTATAGTTATCTCGATGATTTACCTTATGTGAATATGCAAGTATCTACCTGTTGAGGTACTATTTAATGAGTTACTAGTTTATTTGTGATGGATTATAAAATAATTAAATAATATATGTGTGATTTTGTGATTAATTATTGAAAATGATAATTGTATTGAAAATTCAAAGGTTGATATGAGTTAAGAATAATTATAGATGCTTTGGCTATCATTATCTTCTATAAAATAATGATATTTTTGGATGAGTGAGCAGATAAATTGCCAATGGACATCAGGGGTCACATAGCCAGTCTTCTATGATCCTCTCCATGATTACCAATCTTAATTCTTATGGAGGTTCATTATGATCTTGTGTTTAAGTGTTGTGAAAATTGTGATTGTGTGTGTGGTTTAATGTTTCTTTTTATGATATTATATAAATATGACCAAATGTTACTTTTTTAGTTATTTTTGCAAATTGCTATGATATTTTCTTTTGGATGTTTATATGGTTTTATGAGTATAAAATTCAATTTTCATAAGATAAAATTGACCCTAGGTGCTAGGTATAGGGGTAAGGGGTTGGTTAGACCTTAAAAACACTTTTTATTATGTTGTTAAAGACTTTTACTTTTACCCTCTTTCAAAAGTGATGAAAGTGGGAGTTGGTTCCAAGGGTGGTTATGTGAGGAAATTTCTCATTTCTTTTTATCCTTTTTTATTTTGGGAGGAGAGGGCTTTGACATCTTCTTTCTTTTGGGAGCTTCTTTGAAGATTTTGGATTCCAGGAGAGGCATTTTGGGAAGGGAAGAGTAAGAAAGGATTGAAAAGAGAGGGCTAGAGTATTCTTCATTAATTTTAATTTTTTTGTAAAGCATTTCAAGGTGGGGCCTATTCCCTCTTGATAGTTTTTGTGATAAAGTACATACAGATGTTACAATATTTTTGCATTTTGTGTGTATAATTGAGAAATGAAAATGTGTGAATTGTTTGTGGCATAATGATGGGTTTTGAGTGTGTAAACTTGTTGAAGGATTGTTGTGTTGTAATTGTTTTGGTGTATGGACTAGACCTTCTCTTGAGAGAGTTTGGTCCTCCTCGTGTTGGGGGTTTGAGTGGGTGTGGATCTCATATGGGGGTTTACATTTTTGGGTATGAGTACCCTCATTTGTTTATTCATGGATACAGTATCCATTAAGTGATTATGTTGGAGGAATAAGGAGTATCCATTAAGTGATTATGTTGGAGGAATAAGGGGTTTTGATGAATGGAGGGTTGTGTTAAAATTCAAATGGAAAGGAAAGTTTGTGAATATCTTGTTCCCTCTTGTGGTTGAGTCTCCATTCTCCATATTAAGGATTCCAAGAGGACATCCTTAGTGTTGTAAGGGTTTTATGGGAGTTGTGTGATGTGATCAAAACATGTAAATGCGTTATGTAAATGCATTGTTTTGTTGTGGAGAAATTAAATTTTTAATTTGGTTTGTAATATGTTGTGTATGAACCTAGTTGGTTATGTAACCCCTTGCTTAGGGGGTGGGTTGTAAAAACCCCTACAATTGGGTGGAGAGCCATTGGCCAAAGTGATTTATCCTTGTTAATTTTCAGGTCTATGTGAAAGTTTGAAGACTAACTTGATACTTACCAAATCCTTTGTTCACAAGAAAAGTTTTATAAGGATCATTGTGGAAATTGTGGGGTATTAAGAGTGCCATGGATATATTGTAAATCAAGGTTTTCAAATATAAAATTTGAATATGTTGTATTGCATTAGATTATGTAAATTAAAGGAGAATATGAAATGTTGAATGTCTACTATATTTTCACTATGTGCAAATGGAGAGAAGAAAAGGATTAGTTATTTCCTTTCAAGAAAACAAAAAATTATTCAGTTTTTTATTATCTATGGTTGAAATTGCTTTATTTATTGCAAACAAAGAAACAAAAGTGATTTTTTTCCTAAAAATTACATGTGTACAATCTTTTCTTTTGGGTGAAATAGGTGAAATTTTCATGTTACATTAAATTTGTGTAAATGTTTAATGCACACATTTTTCAACAATGTTTAACGTTATTAAAATAAACTTTATAATGTATATTCTAGGGTATTTCTATTATAAAAATAATCAATAAGAAGTGTAGAAAAATAATATCAAAGAATCAACTTAACTAACTTGATTAATCAAATGTCGTGGTTGCAACACTATTGCCCCCTATGACAAAAAATAAACTTTTATAAAGTAGTTTTAATGATTTGATTATAAAAAATGATAAAAATATATTGAAATATAAAAATTAGTAGGTTTTTCAATTACTAATCTCAAAAAAACATATTAAAAAAATTCACTAACCTAAATTACCAATTGTAATTTATTAACAGAACATTGACATCATTTTTCACAATAATAATCTATCATAAAACAGTTTACATATTTGATCACATAAAATGATAGACAAAGAATTAGAAGATAAAATTTAAAAGGTTTGTTTATAAAATATATTTTTATGACATATTCTAAAATCAGATCAACCCAGTAAACCAATTAAAATTTTTAATTAAAACATTACTATCCTCTACTTTAAATTAAAAAACAAATTGGCAAACAAATTTGGGAACTTAGAACCAAGTAAGAATTTCATGAAATCATATTAATCCAAGAGATTTAAAATATGTTTCTTTTATATTCTTCCTCTTGTTAAACCTACAACACAAACAAGGTGTAAATGAAATGATCTTGTAGAAAAAATAGATTGTTGACGAGGAATATAAGCAATTTGAACCTAATGCAATAAGTGAAATTGTAAAAACTATGAAACCTAAAATAATCATGAAGAAAACAATTGAAATCAACAACAATTACCTTCAACATTGTTGAATTTCCATTCCTAACATTTTCATTTGTAAAAGAGATATATGCTTTTTTTAAGTTTATAAAGAGAAGGAAGTGGTTGCAAATTAGTTTTTAGTTAGTATAGTTAACAACATTTGTTTAGAAAATTTCTTTTTGCATTAGTAAAACAAAAATTGATAATAGAATTAAAATTAGATTAAATTTATATTTTCTATCTTATTTTGGAAATCAAGGTTCACTAGTACAGAAACAACAATATATGACTAAAAAAATTACTAAAAACTACCTATAAATGATTGAACTTGGTCACGTGACCATTATTAGTTTATTGTCAGTCATTTATAACACGGCCAAATTAATGACTAAACCAGTTTTAATCATTTCTTGATTTTGATTGATCGATTTGGTAGTATATTTAGTCGTTAATTTAGTCATTGATTTAGTCATATATTTAGTCACATGTTTAGTCATTGATTTAATCAGATTTGGTAGTATATTTAGTCATATATTTAGTTATTGATTTAATTAGATTTAGTCATCTATTTAGTCATGTGACCATTAGTAGTTTATTACCAGTCATTTATTTAGTCATTTGATCAATTTGGTAGTGTTTTTGTTCACTAATTTTTGTCAACTAGTAGTATATTGATACATTGTTTATTAATTGCATAATCATTATATTTAGTCATATTTATTCATTGCTCTGTCAATTGGTAGTTGTTTCATAGAAAAATAGGGCTCACCAAAATGAATCAACAAGATGATGAACCACTAATTTTTCTAGGGCATGAAACATACAATTATGAGGGCCAAAACATGCAAATAATAATAAAAAACTAACCCTAACTATTATAGCAATGAAAAGGGGAGTTTTGAGAGCTTGAAATGATGTGTACCTTGTAGAAAACTTTTTTTTAAGCCACAAAGGACTCATTCGCCTTTAGTGGTGAATAGGTCCTTGTTAGGGTCCCGAAAACTGACTTTTGGGTTTTATTCCTCCCATTCATCACTCTCGGATCCTAGGTTTTCACTACTTCAAGCCCTACTGGGGAGTTATTCACCTTTAGTGGCGAATGGGTCCTTTTAGGGTTTCAAAAAACTGACTTCTAGGTTTTGTACTTCAATATCTACACTCTCAAATCCTTGTTTGTCAACCCCTGAAAACCTGTAACAAATTGTGTAGCTTCAATTTTGTCTTCTTGCACTATGAAGGTCAACTTTTCAACTTGACAACTTTTGTAATTTTTCTCTAAACTTCTCCACTTGATCTTCAACCTGTAAATATGCAAACACACATTCAAGAGGAGAAAATATTGTTGATTGTTAGTGAATAGGGGTTTGCCTTGGTCAAACCCCTTTTAGGTAATTAAACCAAATGATGAGATAATGAAATTGAAGCATGAAACATGAAATGATGAAGTGTTGATACCTTGGATGATGTCTTGTAATGCAAATCTGCAAACTAGCATGAAGTGGCCATGAAGAATGTAGATCTTGATCCTTGAATAAGATGTGAAACAATTCTTGCCAATAGATCTTCAATGCTACATCAACTATCTTAGCTCAACAACATGCATGAATGCATCAAACCCTTGACATGATGAAATGATCTTGAATTTCTGCAATAAAACCTTGATAATCTACCATTGAATGCTCTTGAATAATCTAAAATTCTCTTGTGGACTCTTAGGATGCTTGCATAATAATTCTTAGGTGAAACCATGTGAATTAGCCTTGTATTTATACTAAATCTAGGGATTAACCCTAAAATTCAAAGAATTCAAGTTGACCTCAGATCTGGGTATTATAATCATAAGGATCCTACCATAATTAAATTTAGAAAGAGGGGTCCTATTAAGGGAGGACCCATTCGCGTCCTAGCACAACTTTCCAGGACCATATCTCAGGGGGGTGAAATAACATCAAAAACCCTCCTCAAATATGCCAAAAAAAGGGTGTCCCAAATTCAGAGGACTCATTTTCCACTAAATGTGAATGGGTCCTAACACAATTTCTAGAACCAAGCTTCGGGGAGGTGAAATAACATAAAAAACCCACCTCAAAAATGCATAGAAAGGGGTGTCTTATATAAAGAGGGCTCATTTTCTAGTAAAGGCGAATGGGTCCTAGCAACATTTTTTAATGACACCAAACTTGCCAAATTAAATTTCATACAATATCATTATTGGGTGTCGGGATAGATCCTTGAAAAGAGGACTTGAATTTGAATTAAAGGGGCCAATTAAGTTCAATTAACCACCATTAATTAATGAAACCCTAGAAAAGTGTGAAAGTGTAATAAAACACTTTACAACACCTGAAGTAAGGTACAATTAAGTACATTTTATTAAAAAGGGGCCCAAGATCAATGTGAATGTGTTACAACATATTACAACATTAAACCTAGGAAAAATTAGGTTATTCCAATGTCTATTATTCCCAAATCAAGTAAGGAAAAGGGATAATTTTTTTGTTACTACATTTTCCCCTCACTTTAGTGAGAGGATGACCCCATGTCAAACTCACACTAAAGTAGACATTCAAGACACTTAAGTATGCAGTAATAACAAATATACATAATCATACCTTGTCAAAGGCCAAGAAAAATAAAGGGAAAACAAAGGATCAAACACAATCATTCCAACACGATGTGGAATGAGGTTGTTTTTCCATAACATATGCTACTCACTCTAGGGTAGTGGAACCTCAATTTTTCCATTAGGTGAGTTGTCCCAAAATTTGTGTTGCTCACTCTGGGGTAGTGGAACCTCAGTCTGTCCACTAGGTGAGCTATCCCAAAATATTTGTATGCTCACTCTAGGGTAGTGGAACCTTAGTCTGTCCACTAGGTGAGTTATCCCAATGAGGTGGAAAATGAGAGAATCATATTAGCCTCTCATACCATATTGAAGTTATCCTCCTGACAACTTCGATAAGGCACCACAATGTAATAGTTTTGTAAATGTTTTTGCAATGTCATTTAAAATTTTGTTAAAGGATATTTTTCTTTGTTCATGTAAGGTCTTCTTTTGAGGGAGCATTGTGCCTAATGTCTCCAAGAGAGGAAAAGTCAAAAAAATATCACACTCTTGGAGGAAATCAAGCCCAATGACACCACCAAGAAAAGGACACATCACATGAATAAATAAAATCACTCATTGAAACATGAGTGTTGATGTATGCCCCCACTTTAAAGTAGTTGCTAACACATTGCTATGAGCAATTGTTTTAAAGTAGAAGACATGAAAACTTATTCAGAAAGACCTATGCCAAATCATATGTTTCTAATAAGATATGCCATGAAAAGGGGAGGGGTTTCCCCCAAAACTCAATACATAACATGCAAGCCAACATAAGGCATGTCGGTCACATCCCAAGCTTGCTTTGATATAAACATGGAAGGCAATCAACTAGCGAAAAGAGGCAATTGACAAGTGACATACGAGGACAAAGATAAAGATTGGCACAAAGTGTCCCACTTTGGCGCAAAGTGTCCCCTTTCCCCCACTTAGTGAAAGACAAGGGTGAGTCATGAAAATCAATATCAATTAGAGGAACTAGGTGCTGCAACACAAGGAATAGCACCACACTACTTAAGATGTTAAATTTTTTTATTCAAAGCATTACATTCATTAGTAGAATGACCATGAACTCTATGATATGCACAAAACGAATTCTTTTGTAGTAAAATTTCTTTCACATTCTTCGAGGGAGGGATATCAAACGATCATGGAGGAGTCTCAACAAGATACTCTCTTGATCAATAATACAAGATGTTTTTATATTTTGCGACAAAGATGTCTCTTGCTTAGAATAATATGTCATACTTACACAAGATTCTTTAGATTGCGATATTTTGTATGCTCCTTTACATGAGGGTGTAAAATCTAAGAAACTCCAATCATTACTAAGACATGTCCTAGGAGTGCTTTGCGTGATGAAATTAATGTTAAGAGAAGACTTCTTTTTTTCTTTCGTTTCTTTCGAAGGACAATAACCAAGACCACTAGTGTCTATCAGTTCAAGATGCACTAATGTTAAATTTGGTTTAGGAGAATCTTTTGTAAGAGTTTTGACATTTATTAAAGGCATGTTTTATGGTTTTATTTCTATTAAAGGACAATAACCAAGACCATGAGTTGTTTCTTGTGTGTTAGGTTCTATAGGGACATAGAGACCTTATTCTCTAGCACCACATCCTTTTCCACTATAAACAAGTTGTTTCATAAGTTCATAACCTCTTCAATAATGCTTTTCCATTTCTTTAGGATTCAGTGGTTGCTTATAATCAATTTCATCAAAGTTTGTTGTGTAATTTTCTTATTCTAAAGTGGTTGAAGTGGATGCTTTTGAATTTTGCATTAACATTACCATTGGTTGTTTTTTCTTTTCATTATCTTTTGTTGTTATCTTATATTCTTTGATGAATGTTGGTGTGAAATCCAAGGAACCCCAATCGTCTTCCAACAACTTAGTAAGTTCATTAATGTTTGTTTCATGTTTTTTCTCTTCTTTTGTAACTTCTTGTAGTGTACTAGATTCCAATGCTTCTAAAGGATCTCGTCCTTCTCTCTTGGCCATCAAGCAAATTTCAGGTTCAGGATCGGCTTTTAGTGTGTAGACTTTGTTGTTATAGACATACTTTATGACATGATGCAAAGTAGAAGGTACACCATTCATTTCATGAATCCAAGATCTCCCTAAAAGGAGATTGTAAGAAAGATCATTAGGCATAACATGGACCAGAGCTTGTAATGTTACTTCCCTAATGTTGATAGGTAATGTGATGACTCTGAGTGGTTTTTTTCCTATGTTATCAAATTTGTGAATAGATAAGGAATCGGGTTTAATACCGCTTTTACTCATTTTGAGTTTTTTCAAAAGGATCACACTACACAAATTTAGGGTTGAACCATTGTCAAAAAGGGTTCATTTTATCACATTTTGATTGATATAGACTATTATGTTGAAAGCTTCATATTTCTTTTGAATTTCTAAGGGAGGTAACTCGTTCTAGTGAAAAACTAAGTCCAAGTTCATTTCATTCATTTCTTGAATTAGCCTTACTACCTCATTTGAACTAGTATTAGAAGGAACCATAACTTGTTGCAAGGCCTCTTGGAGCATGCTATGATAACTAGGTGATACTTGAAGTAGTTCCCATACTGAAATATTAGTAGGAGTACTCTTAAGGTGTTCAACAAGATTATATTCCTTCCCATTGTTTGCAGTCAAACAAGGAGCACTAGGAAAGATAGGATTAGGAAACGGTAAATAAACATGATTTATTTGTGGTTTCCTATTGTTTCTTGTATTGTAGGTATGTGAAACTATATTATAACTCATTTTTTGTGAAGCATTATGATTATCAAGCAAGGCCTTATTTTTCAGTGGTTTAAGGATGAGCACATGTTTGTTTTGAGTTTGTGGTCATTGTGAGGGTGGGTAGGTAATTAGAGGATTCTTAGGATGTCCCACAGGGTATTTAGGAGGTCCAATAATCAAGTGGCATCTAACAGACACTTGTGCATTCATAACCTCAACCGTTTCAGTTTGATGTCTTTCTAATGAAGGGGAATCTAGTGTCATCTCTTTACCATCATCTAAGGAAGTCACATCACTATTGTTGTCATTTTCTTCCACCATGATATTCTCCCTAGGAGGAGAGTTTTAGGAGAACTACAAACTAGAAGTTCATGAAATTAAAAGATTGGCTCTTCTAAAATGACTTCATTGCAAGTAAGGGAGTTTTCCATGGTTGGATTGTCTTGTTTATTAGTAATATTTTCCTTAGGAGAAGAGAAGCAACTTAGATTCCCATGACTCTTATTGGTTGGATTTTCTATCAAAATATCTTCTTTAGAGATATTAGGAGAAGGTCCAATTTGATTGTTATGATTGTCCATGATTTCATCTTTTTCTCTAAGGTCTCATTCTCTTGTACCATAACTTCTACCCTAGTAGGAGAGATTTTAAGAGGTTGATCACATTCCATGATTGTATTTTGTAAAGTAGCTTTATCACAAATATGTGAGGTATGGAGAGAAGAAGAATCATGCTTTTCATGCTTACCAATGATTGAATTCTTTTGTTTGAATAAGTCTTTCCAAATGTTAGGGACATAAGGAAGGAGAGAAATAATGCTATAACTTTTAATCCACATGTCCTCCTCACAAATGCGATTTTCATGATCGTTCTTGATTGTATCCTCTTTCACTAGAACCATGTTCCAAATCCATTGGATTCTTTGAAATTATCCAATATACATTGCATTGAAACCCATACTTTCAAACCTCATTTTGTGGCCCGAGGCCCCCAAAATTGAAGAACCAATACGTTCCCCTATCAAACACATTATTCTTTGATGATTGCTCAAACTCTAATTTGAAAACATAGTCACAAACTACCTATTCACTAACATTGTCATTGATATTTCTAAACATATCTCTATGTTTATCATTGCTAATATTGTCCTTGTATATTTGAAACTTTCAATCAATCATTAACTAAAACACATCACCATGTAGAACATGCATCACATCTATCAATTATGTCATACCCACAACCACTGTGACATTTTACTTCACTAAATTCACTATCATGCTCCATTAAATGACTACCCAAATGGAGTAAGAATTTAAAGCATTCATATTCCATCAAATAGATGCCATCATAAAAGTTGACCTCATATTTGGTTTGCACATAAAATTGAATCTCTCATAAAACACATCTGATGATACTTGCTCTAATTTATCAAAGTCATATTTCAACTTCAAGCTTGAGAAATTAGACTAAATAAGAACAAACTTGACTAGGAAGTACTCAGTGAGGTATCATGTGAGGTTTGTTCCATATCCAATAGGCACTCATTTTGTGTGATGAATGAAACATGTTCATACATAGGAGCTATTTCCATCTAAGCTACAATATGCTTGCATTCAACTTCATCTAAACATTGTAACTCTGTCATGTTATCATTATATGTCACATTGGTCTTTAAACAAGATTTATTAGCTCCAATAGCATCTCTATCAACACTTGTACCATGATTTTTATGAAGAACATTAACTTCACCAACATCCCATATTTTGGATTTTTTTTCAAATTCAAGTTTAATAGCAAGATCTGATTTATCCTTCAGATAATTGCAAAACTCCATGTGGAATATTTTAAGAATAGGATAAAATAGTTCATAATATAAATTTACAAAAAACTCTTCATAGTGGCCCTTTGGAGCATAATCACCCTTTTGAATATGAAGGATTGGATATTTTTTAGTATCAACACTTTTAGATTTAGCACAATTAGTAGTAAGATATTCACACAAGCTCACAATTTCATGTGCATTGTCAATTGATATCAAAGATGACCCATATGCCAAAGATTCATTGTAACCTAAAATTTGTTCATTCATAGGTTAACATGTGTATTCAATGGAATTTACATCAATGTATTCCTCATCTGAAATAAACACTTCCATTTCTTCATCATGTGGATAATCAATATCAACAAAGAAATTAACATATTCATTGTCTTCATATGAAATAAACAATTCCATTTCTTCATCATGTGGATAATCAATATCAACAAAGAAATTAACATATTCATTGTCTTCATAGGCACCAAATAAGGAGTTTTACTTTGAAACTAAGTTCAAATTCCTCATTTTGAATGCATAAACTTTTTTCTTGCAAAAAGTTGAACTTAATACCGAGATCTATTTGGAATATATCTAGGGATAGAAAGAACAAATTTTAATTCTCCCTATAGTAGATAACTTGCTAAATTTTAAGTCAACATGCTTCTTCATTAGTATTTTTAACATATATTCTTCATGTAAGGAAGATAAATCTATTTCTAACTCATACAAGTAATTATGAATAGAAGAGGAACAACTAGAGCTATAAGCACCATATTCAACACCACTAAGAATATCATGATTTCTAAGATTACGCTCAATATCCACATATTTGATACACAAACCCTTTAAGAGAATCATTATTCACAAATTTAACATGATCAGTTGATGCAAAATAAAGACTAGGCTCTAGATACTCACCATATAAAGCTTGTTCATTGAATTATGAATGTGTGATTCCATCCATATTCACATCACTATAATCTTTATCTAAAGAAAATATTTTTAATCATCTTCATGAAGCATTCATAATCAATAGAACATTGATCAATCTCATTATCATCATGATCAATATCACAAGAAAACTTATCATTACATAAAACATGCTTATAATCATCAAAATTAATGCTTAAATGTTCATTTTCACTAGCATCATCACTGAGTTGCAATAGAATATCTATACCATTCTCATTAACAACATTTAACCACTAACTTTATAAATTGATCTGGTTGTATTGGACATATGAGAAAATTGTCATTTTCTTATTAATAGGGCTACTATAAGGTTTAACCTCACATATTTGTTGGAAACAAGCAATGCCAAGAGGGGGGGTGAATCAGTGTTCTACAAAAATTAACTTTATTATTTTGACCTTTAATCCACTTAGAACATTTAATCAAAAGTAATATGCAGAAACAAAAAGCAAGAGACCACACAACCATAACACAAGGATTTTTACGTGGAAACCCTGTTAGGGGAAAAACCATGGTGGATGGGCAATCCACAATAAGTTCTGAGTATACCCAAAAGAAAGATTACAAAATGGGAATGCACTTGCATTCAGGCTCACTGCTTAGAGCTCACTGCTCAAAAGGATGGGCTCACTACCCTTACAATGGTTTGGAATAGATCCAAAAGAAAATGAACTAAATGGATAGCATCTACTAATGCTTGATTACAGTTTTGGTTAAGCTCTGATGATGAACTTCGTTCCTTTTGAATGATATCGAACTTCTATTCTGCTCTGCTCAAGTTTGCACACAAAATATTTATGCACAAGTGAAACTGCGCATGATATGGCTCAAATCCTCCCTAGATATTTGTAACATACACCAATACACCTTCTTCATTACACAAAATGATGTAATTGATCATCTAGATATATCTGCAACTAAGGATTTAATCGCTACAAGTTGGCTCAATAAAACTTAAGAATATTTGCAATTTGTCAGCCCAAATCATGAACAATTTTGATGCGTATCCAAACAAGTTGGCTAGTCCATAGCTAGGACCCACAATTAATCATTTGAACATAACAACATCTTAGATTATCTCACTTAACACATCCACATCACGCCACATTCACTAAGCCGACTATAACAAACAAATAAACAGAAAATATCCTATCGGACCTCCAAACTCATACTGCAACTAATGCAATACCACAAAACTCAATGATAAGATGATCCATGTGCTCAAGTCAATTCCAGAGATCCATAGCACAAAACGATGATCCAGTGAAGCTGTCTGACCAGATACCCTGTTCCTCAAGTATTCTATCGGTAATACACATAATTTCACTTTATTTTCTAGTATAACTAGATACTAAATTGCAGACCATGGGGATGACTTCAGTTTCCATCAATGACAACACTACAAGCCATATGCGAACAATCTCCCCCTTTGGCATTGATGGAAACACTTAGTGAAAAATGACTAAGTGTCGAAACTGATAGACACACTGCCAAAATATAAAATACTACTCCCCTAAGAATATCAAGGAATTTTTCACTTCACTCTCTCCCCCTTTGACATCAATGACAAAATTGGGGAATCCAAAATTGCAAAACTATACAAACATATCCAGAGACTTACAAAAATTTGAAGATGTCTGCAAAGACATTCTTCAGTCCACTTAAGTTTGAGTCCCACACACTTTTCAGACTCTCCAAAATGGTAATATGACCACAAAGAAGATATGACAAGGTTTCTGCTGCTTCAAGACTTACCGGATCAGGAGCGGTCACAACACCTTTAGCTTCTTTCAGGGCATTTACCATTGTGTCAATCTTTGAACTTATTAGCCCCCTGAGTTCACATACTCTGCTAATAATCCTCTCATTTTCATGCTTTAGATTCTTTATTTGATTGAACAAAGACATTACCTAACTTTCTTGATGACAAACACTGCGGGCTAATGGGTCAAAAGTGTTGGAAGTAGTAACCAACTGCTGCTCAATGTCTTTCACCTGCTTCTCATTTGCTTCAGTAAATTTTGACAAGACTAAGCAGGACTTGTACACTTTTCCTCCTTTAGATATAGCACCTTGAATATTCTCTATGCAAGTACCCAACAGAGCTTTGTCTTTGGAAATCAATTCTTTTAGGCTACCAACTCTCTTCTCCTTGAACTCCTTTTTCACTTTAGCTAGAGCTGATTTCTCAAAAGATTCAAAATGAGAATCTACAGAGTTTATTAACTTCTTCAACTCACCGGAGGAACCTGATGGGTCCATAACATAAGTAGGTATCAATTTCTATAGAACTCAAGATGCAAGTTTTAGCAGTTCACTATCCTCAATGTGAGATATCAGTATCTTCTCATTGGCTTTAGCTTGAGCAATTTTGGTGACTTCCAACATCTGGATTGGAGACAGAGTGGAAAGGTTAATTGAGTTTTCATCCAACTCAGGATTTGATTCTTCCTGTTGCTCCAATAGAGATTCCTTCACCTCCTTTATTCTAATTTCTTGATGCTTTCCTTTTTCAACCTTAGATTCAGCTTCAGGAATGACTTTAGGCATTTCAGTTTCTTCAGTGTGCACTTATTTTTCTTCAACAACCACTTCAATTTGGACCTTAGTCAGCACATGTGTCTCTAAATTTTCAACATTTGAGAAGTCATAATATCCTCAAATACTGGAGGATCGGACTAATTCATGTTCTCCTCATTCACATTCCCTTCTTCTAATTCATTTACCTTCACATTCACTTCCTCATTGCCTCGAAAATGTTCAGTATTGATCTCCTTAATATTTATCTTTTCCTTTGACAAAAATTCTTCCAAAATTACCTTAGTTTCACTGATAACAACATCAGTGTCACCAATCCACTAGTAGAATTTGGCAAATAAATGACTACATGACTAAAAATTTTAGTCACGTGACTAAAATTTTTAATCATATGACTAACACTAGTAGTATTTGGAAAATAAATGACTAATTTGGTCATTTATAAGTGACTAATTTGGTCATCGAGTAAAATCACAACTAAGTGACTAAGTAAATGACTAAATAAATGACTAATATTAGACAAATAAAAATAACTAAATAAATGACTAATATCAGACAAATAAAAATGACTAAATAAATGACTATTACTCTATTTTTTTTTCTTTCGAATTTGATCATAATCCATAGAGCTTAAGCCCCCCTCATGGGACCCCTACCTTAGCGGGCCATTTGGCTGCCTAGGTTGCTTGGTGCACCAAAAATACCTATTGCATGGAAGGAATTGCCTCTCAATGCAGTCTTAAGGCCTTCACATATTTTATAAAAAAATTTAACATTTACATTCTTTAACTTTCATTACTCATTATGTTAATGAATCATTAATATTTTTAACTATGATTTGAAGCCATTTTGATTTTCCTATTGTGTTAGCATGTCAAATGTATCAAAGAGTAATTGTGGCCAATTTCACTAATAAATTATGATTTAAAAAATCCAATTGCATTTTGAGGGCTATCTTGCAGACACTTTCATTTCAAAAGGTCAAGTAGTTATTTCTAGAAGCAATTAGATTCAATTTACATGGATTGTAGAAACATAATGTCTATAAAAGTAATTATTTCCAGAAGCAATGTCTTAAAAACGTAAGGTCAAGTAGTTATTTCTAGAAGCGATTAGATTCAATTTACATGGATTGTAGAAATGTAATGGTCGAGTCTACTGAAAAACAAAGATTTTTCCCTTTTAAAAAAAAGAACATTTTTCCCTAAAAATGAAGATTGATTTACTTCTATCTTCACTTGTTGATATACTCGACCATCTTAATAATGTGAAATAGAAATAACAATGATCGCTTTTGGTATGTGAAAATTTTCTCTTTTAGGCTTTATATTGTTAATTATTTTTTAAAAATAGAATTATTTTATAATATATGAAATCAATTGTGTGTTGATCATATTTATAGATGTTATCTTTTTATACAAGTTTGAACCCTAGTAATTTTAGGAGCACACCATGCTTATCTTAATTTTCACAACCTATATTAAAATGACAATGTAGATAGATGAATTTTTTCCCCCTAAAAATGAAGATTAATTTTCGCATGCCCTCCACGCAATAGTTTTTTTTGGTGCATTTTAGCAATAGGTATTTTTGGTGCCTTGTTCAGGTCATGTATTCATTTGGAGGGAAATTTAGGCAGTTGATTTTTGACATAAAACATTGTGATTGCATGTTGGAGGGAAGTTTGGAAGTTTAATCAACAATATGGTGTTTCAGCTCCCACGTTTTAAGTTTTTCCATTGGTTAGTAGAGTGAAAAATTGGCTTAAGAAAGACTCCATCACTACTACATATAGGGAGGTTTTAAGACATTAATTTAAGTAAACATATATTTTATATTTATGCCGAAGGTGTTCCCTATTTGAACAAAGCCAAGCTGATTTTGACAATCAATGGTTCACAATGTTTAATAAACGTGCAAGACGATTAAAAACGTGTTGATCATCCGATTTCACCATCATCATCACTGCTTTTTCAAGTTTTTCGTTCTCCGCATTTAAAATTTTACTTGCAAACTTTTCCTGTTTTCCCTTGAGTACGTATTGTTCATAGCATGACATAATATTCATTGATGCTTTATTTAATATCTGTGTACATTTTACGTTGTCACTGTCACAACTTGCAACTACCAAAAACAAAGGACGGAAAAATAAATTTAATGCAAGATTGTTTCAAGTACCACCTTTGCTACCTTTGCCTTAAAAATATTGTTAAAAATCGATATGAAATGAAGGAGAATCTCCTACTTGTTTCATATAGGATGTAAAATCTGTAATTTTTATATTTGGTCCAAATCTTGGTAATATTCATTTAAAATAATTGTACAATATAATTTTATTCATTGTTATTCTAGGATAATTAGATAGTTTGAAGAATATAGTCTTAATTTCTCATTGTTGGGAACATTTTCAACAAGAATTTATGAAGCCTCTAGACAAAATAGAGGCTTTATATTTCCTTCTTTATTGTTTCTTAATATTTCTTTATATTTCTTTAGTTTGTCTCCCATTCATCACATCCCATCAAGATGACCATCCATTTTTCTTGAAGAAAAGGGCATTGACAAGATTAGATTGGAATGACATCTGCATGGTGACATTTAATAGTCTGATTTTAATGAATTGTCAAACACATAAATAATTGAAGGAGATGTCAAGAATATTCTAATTAAAATATAAAATATAATTCTTAGTTTTTTTAAAATAAAAAGATTAGTTAGCATTATTTGTAATAAATCTAAATGATTTCAATTGAATAATTAATTTATTTAATTTAGATTTTTTGAATCTAATCTAGTAGTAAGTACATAATAAATGTAGATTATTTCAAATAATTCATATTAAAAAAATTATACCACCTTTTTTTTGTCTTTTGAATAAATATAATTTACATTTTTTAAATATGATATAGTTCTACCACTCTAATTATTCTAAGATGCAATTAATCGGTGTCATATTTTTATTTACACCATGAACTACTCTCAAACCTAATCTTCCATTGTCAAGGAATGCTTCTTTAAATCCTAAAATGGTTTCCTATTTTGATTATGCTAATATCTTTAATGGTGATCATGTTGAGACTAACATGAGTGATCAAGAAGACTATTTAATCACTGTGTACATGTGGCTAAATAAGAAATTACACTTACCACTTGACACACCTTGATTGATGCATTTATGCATTGTGAATCTCCTAATCAATTAGCAGATATCTTTTATAAGATGTTAGTGGGACGTCTTCATGGCACATAATTTTTTGATCTTGTACTAATGAATTATTCTAATGGTGTATCCTCTAAACCATTCTTCTCTTCCAACCCTAAACATACCACTTCCACCTAATCACTATTATAATTAACCCAAGTTTTGCTCCTACCTCCATTCCCATTAACTTTACAACCTTTACTCATATATCTTATACTATCCCTCTATCTCATCCTGCGACCAATATTTCTCATAATGTGACCAATCTATTCATAACTATGTTCTTAGCTCTTACATCACAACCCCAATATACCTCCACTATTTCAAATGATTCCAATACCACTTTGGTCACCATCACCACCTTGGATACAATAATACAAGAATTGTTAAATTGATTCAAAGGAACTATAGGATATCAAGAATGGTTATATTTAATACAACCCTTTGTATAGCACATGTTTGTATTTTGAAGTTTGTCACATATCTATTTCATGTGGAATTAATGACTTCTAGATTTAAATTGTACAATATAAAAGGAGACCCAAGTGTCCCCATCCAATATTTTATAACTACACAAATTGAGTTTACTAATGATGCCAAAATTTTAAATAATTGCTTCAATCACACATAAAGGACTATGTTATACAATAGTTGTATTCATTACCTTTATGTTCCATGAAATACTTTGATGATCTTTCTATGACATTCTTACAATATTTTGACATAAACATGGATTTAAATATCCTTTTGAAGGATCTGACTACCTAGATGTACACAAAGATGCAAATAACACATTGGTGGGTATGTTATCTAGTTTCAATATTTTTGTGGAAAATAAACAATGCTTTGATGATGTTGAGTGGAAAATAATAATGTGCACATTAATATCTTCCCATTTACTAAAGGTATATGAACAGACTTGAAGAATCTTGAATTTTATCTATGAGAAACTAACATATTGATATATATATTATCATCTTAATCATCCTACCCTTTAAATATTTAAAATTCAAATAATTGTGGTGAAATAAAATGTGTATCAAGTTGGTTACACTTCTAACTTTTCTCTGGAAATGAATAAATATAATAAAGTTCACCAAGACTGTAGAATCCATAGATGGTGTTCTTCTAATCTTGTTGAGTGTGAATTTGATTACACTTATTTTAGCTTATCTATTGCATCACAATAAACCACTTCTTAGACTATATAACAATTAAGCATTTTGCAACTTACATTGAGTTAAGGGTCATTGTATTAGTCATGCATGGGTCTTAAAAATAATATTGTACAAGACCTTATGGATAAAAACATGATCAAAGTCGAAGGCATCAATAACAATAAAAATATTATTAGTTGTACTTGTAACTAGTGGATTGGATATGTAATTTGTCACACCCCATTTTATATGACCCTTTTTTAATATGTTACTTAATTATACACATAACTTTTGATTGTTAAAAACTTGAATGATGAGAAAATAGAAATATAAAATGGACATGGAGGGAGGGAGAGCAAAATAAGAGATAGAGATATACGGGAAGAGAAAGGGAGAGACGTAGATATAGGAGGGACAAAGAGAGATACATAGAAGAGAGGGGGAGAGAGAAGAAGATGGGGAAAGGGAGATATATCTCTCCCTCTCTATCTATAGCTCTCTCTCTATTACTTGTCTCTATCACCATATCGTTTTATATCTCCCTCTCTCCCCCATTTTCTATCTTTCTCCTTTACCTATGTCTCTCCCTCTCCTTCTCCATATCCATCTCTCTCCCTCTCTCCCCCATTTTCTATCTTTCTCCTCTACCTATGTCTCTCCCTCTCCTTCTCCATATCCATCTCTCTCTCTCTCTCTCTCCCTATTTATATCCATATGTCTCCCTTTCTCTCCCTCCTTTCCCATTGCAAACATAACAAGACCTTGTTTGTAATAGAACTTGATTATCTTCCTGTTTCACAAGTTTTGTTTCGGTCATGTTTGGATCCCTATAAGTGGATGCATAGTTGATTTGAAGCTATCACTTCTCTATTGAGACCTTTGTTGTACAAAAAAGATCATTTTCTAAATGTCCTACCAATTGAACTCATCTATTGCACAAATGTAAACAAAAATATACCAAAAAATTCTCTAATCAACCTTCCACAACTCTTCGGCGTACCCATTGCACACCAAGGTGTGATTGCTAGTTAAATTATATTTTGAATTTTCTATTTGTCTTCAATTAAGACAATAGAAAATATACTTTTTTCTAAAATAAATTTTTTATTTCCCTCCCTACATTCATTTTCCCTCCTCATTCAACATGCATTTTTCATTTTTGATTGACATGTGGGATTTTATGCGATAGAAAAGCCACCAGTGGTGGTGTGAAGACTCCAAATTGTGCATGGAGACCGCTTGAAGTCGAGTCTTCTATTGGAGAAGCCCACGATTTGGAGGAGCCCGAGCCACACACGCTGCCTATTACACTCTGCTCATTGCATCCACATAGAATGAATCTACCTCCCACCACAGAATGAATTCGTCGGGTGGAGAGCCATAAAGGTGACTAAGATGTGAGTGCAAGAGTGAATGGGTTTTGAAAATTCCAGTTGTTAATGAAGTTCAATCTTGTAACTATTTTTTATTTTAATAGAATGAAGTTGCATTCCATTTAATTTGTATTCATGGTTCCAATACGTTTTTGGCATTCATCTGATATCGTGACTCAATAGTGATTGGTTTAGGTTTAGATTGTAGTCTAAATGCCTTGTAGGTTTTTCCTCTGTGTAGCCTCTGACAACCTCAAAACCCTTATTCTCTGCTTTGATTGGAAATATTTTATATTTGCTTTGAGTCGGATAGCAAAAACCCATATTTCTACAACACACCATCACCACTCTGCAACAATCTAATTTTTAACCTCTTTTTTCCACTGCGTGCCTTCTACTGCTTTACATTTCTTAGCATGTCAGGTCTTCATTAAATTTTCTTTCTTTATAAATTTATCAAAAACCTTAAAATGGCTGATGGACTATCAATGTGGTACGCGGCTACTCAGACAAAAGATGGAACTATCAAAAGAAAATAAAAGGCAGGTAGCAGGGTAATTATCATTGACCCAGGTGCATCATCTTGTTGACAATAGGGTAGTTGGCAGAACAAGAGAAAGAGAAGACACAAATTGAATAAAGAGAGATGGCGTAGACTGTAGAGGTTAAGGCAGTGGCAAAAACAACATAAGGGACATCAGATCCACTGAAACAACCTTGACTTTGTTTTAAGGCCTTCCCTCCTTCAAGATCAAAGGTAGAATTAGTTTGTCCACTACCAAACAAGGCACAACAAAAGTAGGGCCCACCAGCATTGCTCACACCCATTCCAACCTCTGTGTGGTTGCCATCATACAAAACAAACATGATATTTTTGCTTTCAATGAGAAGCTGAGAAAAGGCTTGAGCACACTCTGCATAATGTAGCTGACAGGCCAAGAGCCTGCCTCATATGGTTTCCACTATGGCCAACTCCACCCCACAATCTAGGGCAAACACTTCTGAAATATGCACTTCTGGGGCTTGTTACCTTCATCACACTAGTTATCTCTCGTTATATATATCCCTCAAGAAGGGATGAAGCAGGGATGAAGCCTAGTAAGAAGGGATGAGAATTCAATATCTAGTCATTCCTAAAATGAGGATAAATTTCCTAGCCAGGAGAGTTATACACATTGGCAAAGTGAGGTAACTACTGTACATGCATGCATTTCTGAATAGTAAATTCAAATTGCTAGCTTGTAACATTTAACTGTGCATTATTTTCATTCAACTTGGCCTTATCTAATTAAAATATCTCAACACCTTGTCTGTAACATATACTCCCAAGAGGCATGCTACTGCTATTTATATTCTTTTACTTCCATTCTATGACACCATAGCTTGATGTTTGCAAAAATCACCAAGCTATCTTATTTTACAAATAAGAAGAGTATAACTAATTAGGATCTATGGATAACAATAGAAAGTCCTCTTCATATTTTCACTGGAATTTCTATATTTGAGGGCCTTGTTGCTTTTGAAGATGAATAATAATTAATGTTAGAGGAAAATAGAGTTTGTAAATATCAAAACTCTGCTAGATTAGCATGCATATACATATCATGGGTATGATCTACAACCAAGTCTAGTGATATTAGCAAAGCAATGTGGATAACCCAACAATAGATATTCATGCCTATAGCTCTCCAAAATAGCTTCCAAATGGCTCAAAACCCAAAGAGGCCAAGAATTTTGGTTAAAACTCAGGGTCATAGACATAGGTTACATAACTTTGGCAGACATGATCCTCTAGTAACAAATAGAGACTCAGAGTACCCATGCTCTCCCTATTTTATGAATATAATACATTAGTGTCAGCCACTGAGGATGACGTGACATCTCAATGATTTAATTCTAGGTATAAATAGACACATTCGCAAGTTATGTTCCTTGGAATTTCCACTGTCTACAACATTTCATTTTCCAAATCAGGATTTTACATTTTTCATTTGTGAACAATACCTACCTAGCAAAGCATTAGGATTTGGCTTTTGCTTATAGGGAAAAAATTTTAAAACCTTAAAAGCTGGGAAATTTCTTTGCAACTGAAGTATCTAAAGCCTAGTGCCTAGTGAGCATGAAATGGTCACCTTATAATTTATTCATTTTATTCTAAAGTGCAAAGTTTATTTTGATATTGGGTTAAGTCAGATATTTTGATGGTTATTTATAAAGTTAAGGAAAATAGGTGAGCTCATCATCAAGTTTTAAAAAAAAAACAGGAGAATTCATCATCAAGTTTTTAAAAACTCATTCATCAAATCTGAAAACTAGAATGATTTAACCTCTTCTTCTATTTTATTTTATTTCACTTAAATTTGATATAATTTGAACTGTAATCTATATTTTTGGGTACATATATCAATAAATGCAATTTATATGAACAATAGACTACTACTCTTACACATGGACCACTTACTATTAAGCAAAATTTAATAGAAAACAAGTACAGCTAAGTCTAAACGCATATTATCAAATAGGTATGGCAGTCAGCTACTTTTTGGGCTGACCTTCAGACATGGTTATTAGATGTAT
Source organism: Sequoia sempervirens (assembly GCA_007258455.2). Classification (NCBI taxonomy): domain Eukaryota; kingdom Viridiplantae; phylum Streptophyta; class Pinopsida; order Cupressales; family Cupressaceae; genus Sequoia; species Sequoia sempervirens. The sequence continues at coordinate 85,651,033 of VDFB02000007.1, forward strand.
TATAAATCTGAATTCAATGGACCTAATGTCGGCCATTGTATAATGACTCATCCTCTTTGTCATTCCTAATTAATATATCAATGATAATTATATTATAACTTATATTCAATCTCTACTGCTTCTAGATCTGAAAGACCCACATCTTAATCAAACTATGGAAACACTTGTTCAGATCTACTTTACCTTGTTTTGCATTAAAGTACAGGGGATCATTCTTGGGCTTTGTTGCTTCGTTCTTTCTGTTCTTTTTTTCTTCATTCTACAGTTTAAGCCACTATTTTTGGTACCGTAGTCATCATGCAGTCCACAAAGCCTCCTGCTATAATTCCTAAGACAATGCATTATAACTAATTACTTCCAATCATTTCCTCTGTGGACAAAGTATTGGACTCTAACTTCTATAAGTGGTTAAAGCAATCTTTCTGTATTTGGAAACAACATCCACTTAGAATCACTGCCAGTTCTTTGTTAGAATGTAGGCTACAATGGAAACATATCAAATCTTGGTGTTAAGGTGAATATTTATTTGGTAAAGGATATTGGAACTCAAGTGTCATAGTCTATGCCTATTGCTACAACTTCTAGTCAAGATTATTTTTTGTGACTTGTACCTTTTCTTGTTCATGAATTGACGTATCATCCATGGCACCCAATTATCCACTAGTCTTAGAATCTTATGGGAAAGCTGAGTCCGAGTATTCAGTGATTTACATGGTGTTTGCAAAGTGGCTAAGGAACTTCAAATTTCAGCATAAAAAATGTTGCATTTAATTGCAAGATTCTGTCAAACATTGTTGAACAAGAGTTGAATGCAACCTATTTTGAGCCAAAAACTAAAAATAAGATGCAAAAATTTCAAAGCAAAATCTGATTGATGTGCCTTATAACTTATAAGAAATACGAATTTGGGAAATAGGAGTTTGATTAAAAATATGAAAAAGGATTGTCTAAAATATGAATGTTAAAAATAAGTGGTTAACTTCCACAATTGAATACAACTGAAATATGAATGCAAAAAATAAGGCGTTTAACTTCCACAATTGAATTCAATGAATCTATGTTACTGAGAGTTTTGGATGTTTTGTGTATGGGCTGTTCTAGAATTGGTTTTTACTAATTTTTACAATGAAGGTTTAATCATTTTTTTTGGTTTTTTAGCCGATAGGATATTATAGGTGGGAAATCCCACTAGAATCATCTACTGTCTAATGCCAGTGGACTATTCCAGTGGGAAAAACATGCACATTCAAAGCAATTACCAAGCATGGGCGAGTGGAAGGGAGTCGGTGGAGTCATTTATTGAAGCATGGAGTCTACTTTCTACATTCTCATTTTTGCATTCAACAAGAGAAGATTTGAGGAAGGAGAACATAAGCTATAACCAGATTTTTGTGGGCCTGCATTTTAAGGTTTTTGCTTCTTCCTGGAGATGCATTTTGGAGTTTAATACTCAGATTTGAGGGCATTTTTCTTTGACAAAACCCTAGACACCTCTTCTACAAGCGAGTGAGACAAGCTAGGGTCAAGATTTGAAGATACCTGGGCAGAATATAAAAAAACATTTTTGATGAGAAGGAAAACAACTCTCTTCCCATCACAGAGTAGCTATTGATGAGAGGGTTTAGGGAGGGCGTCTAAAGGAAGCATACAAGGCAGGACACACTATCATTTGGATGAGACTAGCATCTAAGAAGTCATTTATGAAGCTGGACATGTATTCTGGGTTGTTTTGTGGCCGACTCCACCATTTCCCAGGCTGAGATCAAGCAACAAATCAGGTCTGAGATGTTTATGCATAATAAATAGGAGTTGTGTCTTTGTAAGTTCCTTGTGTGCTTATATATGAGTGTATAATCAACTGTCTATTCAAAGTGTGCTATATATGCAAATCACAGTCAATGTAATCTCAGAAATTTGCACTACATGATGGTTGCACAAATAAATTAATGTATCTAGGTGTTTTACAGTTTGTTTCAAGAAACTTTGGGAAAAAAGGTGTCCATTCATTGGCTGTCAAAAACTGTTATACTTGAAAATATAGCATAAAAAAACTATTGTGTTTAGTAAATTCCTTGTTTTTCCATGCAGTTGACCTTTGCATCATTATTGTATTTCTGAGCATGTCTTGGTGGAAAATCTGCTTGGATTAAGGCTGTCATTTACTGTGTAGGAACTGATTGTATTGATGTGGCTTTAATAACAGTCTTAGAAGTATCCTTAAAGTCATCTCTTGATTCTATTAATCTCGTTGGTCTAGCTATTAAAAAAAGAAATACTTCATTTGCTATTTAATCTTCTCAGAATTTTATTGGCAAAGTCAAATTTCTTAGAAATGGTTGGTAAATGCCAGTTTTAAAATAATGTCGTGCAACTACCCATTTGTACCATTAGACATTCATTTCCTCCACCTACACATCTCACTTCTCATCTCCTTTTGCCATGGTTCAAATCACTGTATTTGAACCACATCTCGGTGTTGGTTAACTTTCCCTGCTACTACCAAGCCATGCAAATTTTTTTGTTGGGGAGCATACATTTGAGTCATTCTTGGCCACCAAAGATGAGTAATACCATTTTTTTTGGCACTTAGTTGTTGTACACATGTCAAAGAGATCTCATAACCAAGTTATGTTTCTTCCCATTGTAGTGCGATTGAATAGCATAATATTTAGGACTTAGCAATTAGGATGGAGTTACAATACTACCAATTACAGTTTGACTTAAGTGTATCACTACAGAAGGGAATTTTTGTTGCTATTAGTCCAAACTCCCATTGCATGCATCATCTTCTTTACATACACAAATCTCCATTTTTGTTAAAAAAAATTGTAATTGCAATTTAAGATAAATATGTGCACACACATTGCGTAGCTGCTACCCTTCCTGAATTCATGTCATGCATACCTTAGTTTGTGCATTTTCTAGATGGCTTAGATAAATAGGTTAGCATTCACAAACAATGCCCTCTTTTGTTTTTATTGGGTGAACTAAGCTGCATAATTTTTAAATAATGCCAAAACTTAAAAGATATATAGGATTGACATAAAACAACATTAGTGATTCCCTTTTTTCTGTAGGCCCATTATAACAATCTGATATTGCTAGCAATGGACAACTAGAGCAATGCTAGATTTCATATAACAATTCATGTAAGGACTATGAAAAGAGGAGACAATTGTAGGAGCTTAGTATTTATAATACCATCAAATACAGTTTGACATGTATGATGATTATATGTCTTCTTTTTGTTACCAACCCAAATTCCCACTGTAAACATTGTCTTCTTTATATACACAAATCTCAATTTTTGTGAAAAAAATGTAAATGTAATTAAAGATAGTTATCTGCACAGACATGGCATAGTTGTTGTCCTTTGTGAATTCATTTCATGTGTGTCTTTGTTCCTGCATGGCCCAGACAGCTAAGATAGACAGGTTAGTATTATGAAGCAATGCCCTCATTTTAATTAGGGGAACCAAACAACACAGTTTATAATCAATCTTAAAGATGGATGGGATTAACAAAAAAAAAAAATTAGTGCATCCCTTTTTTCTTAAAATCCATCATAATATTCTGATATTGCTAGCAAAGGACAATTAGAACAATCATATATATGTCAGGAATACAAAAAGAGGAGATGATTGTAGGGGCCATTATTTTTGGGTTATTCCAAATTAGGTGATTCATCCATCATGTATCACTCCTAATTTGCAATGTCTTTGGCAAGAGGTCTTCACAACTTATCACTTATATGTATGAAATCTTCAAAGCAAATAATTTTTAGTGTTGAGATTTACGTGCTTCATGCATGGCCTCAGTAGGGGAAAGTTCATTTAAATCTTTCCTAGTTGTATTATCATCACATCATATGGGACATTGAGTCTAGGGATTAGAACATGAGCGTTTTAGAAAAACAATTGAGCTATGTACTGCTAAGTACTGAGAGAGTTCAACACATTCAACAAATATTAGTTGTTCTCTCTATGTTTAGATTTCTTCATCTTTTGCATGGAGATAGTCAAGGGATATACACTATTTAACTTTTTATGGTGTTGGGTAGTGATCTTGTTAGTTGGTTGAACTGCATGTATATGCATGTTTGTTCCTTGTTGAAACATTCCATAGGAAGGCCCAAACTATTGAAAAAATGATGGCTACAAAAGGAACTACTAAATTTTTGGCAACAATGCTTGTTTTCTGGAAAATTTACTACCCACCAAGTTCCCAATGCTTGGAGAAATTCTGAAATGTTGAATATAACTACATGGAATTTGAGTATGCTAAATGGTCTAGACTCTAATCCATTGTTGCTGAAGAGCAAGCAATGTTATTTTTCTAATATAAGCTTTCTTATAGTTATGTTGTCATGATTGTCTGAATTTTTCCAAACAGTAAAATTTTAGTGGAAGTGATAAAACTTAAGCTATCTTATTTTATATGTTGGCATGGACTAAATACAATGCTTTGAACCTATCAATGTCCAATTATTTGTTTTGTTTCTTAATTACTCCTCTTGCTCAAATTACTCTTGTTCCTGAGATGAAGTTTTTGCTCAAATTACTCTTGTCCCGATACATATGAAGTTTTTGCTCAAATTACTCTTGCTCCAGTGGGGAAGCATTATAACTTTCTGTTTCAAAGTATAGTACCATTTGGTACTATTCAGTTCATGTGCAAGTCCGATTCAAACTTTGAAAAGTTGAGCTCCATGAACAAGTTCTAGTTAGTCTTTGGTATCTGCGTTGAAGGTTTAGTTACCATAAGAATTTGCAACATTAAGAAACATGGTAAATTGTGTAAGGAAATTTGTAAATAGTTTCACTTAGAAGTTGTAAATTATTTTAAAATAGTAGAAAGGAGAGATATATAGAATTCAGATATGTGATTTTTTTTTAAAAGAACATAAATTTTTCATCAACTAACTAATTAAGAAGTGGAGTGACTAATTCTAATTCTAATTCTAATTTAAATAAATAACTTGAATAATTATATCTATTTTATTTAGGATAGAACGTGTAATAGAGTATTGTGAGTAAAATAATGACGAGTGAGTGGGAACCATTGATTAACATGACATATTATCTATTAGGTTTTGTTCACACTTCATACTTATATTTATTTGGGTCATTTATGTTTTGTGTATTATGATTCATTTCATAAGATTAAGACATTTCTTATGTTTTTACTGTCCTAGGATTTTAGGGTTTAAGCTATTTTTTTTCAGGTTTTGGGTGTCAAAGATTTCCATTTTTATAGTTTTTGTTTTCAGTGTTCGTTTGTAGTTCAAAAATAAGGGTTTTATGCATTTGATCTGTATTATGGCTAATTATTTTTCATGTAACAACTCCAAGCCAGTTGGAGAGCGTGTGAAGGATTTGATATCGTGGTTGAGTTTGGAGGAAAAAGTAGTGTAGCTTGAGTAGCACGGCAGATGGCATTGGAAGGTTGGGAGTGCCCAAATATGAATGGTGGTTAGAGGCTCTGCATGGGGTTGCATATTTTGGACATGGCATTCGATTCAATGGTGTTGTTCGTGCAACCACTAGTTTTCCTCAAGTCATTTTGACTGCCGCTTCTTTCAATGTCAGGCTCTGGTACTGCATTGCTCAGGTTGGGTTTTCAATATCTTTTTATACCAGTTATTAGATTTTTTATTGTTGAAGAATGTCCCCCTCTTTTCTTTTTCCCTCTCTGGAACCCATTGTTATACATTAAAATTATAACCTAACGAACTGGGATGTTACTATTGTTGGGGTAACCTGATATTCCTGCATCGAAAGAAGGAACTCAATGTAGTATTAGATTTTAGAAATAAATCTTCATGAAATTTTTTCATTTGGAACCCCCTTCTGTTGCTCTTCCTTAGGATTAGCTCCGCACTATCTGGTGCCAATATGCATCTATCATGCCTTGTTCCCACTGGTACGTATAAATTTCTCAAAAAGTTTCTAACAAAGGCACAGTTTTATCTTTTGTGTTGACTCAAATATATAAGTACTTAGTTCTGAGCTCTATGGGCAATAGATTGGCCCCAAATGTGGATGGAAAGTTGATTTCTACTCAATTTTTCCAAAGTCCTTTTGTCAAGTTAATATGGATTGCTAAAGGTTGGCCTTGCCTGTATTAGATTCTTTAAGAAATTAATTGTTGGTAGTACAAATGGGGTGGCATTTTAATTAATTTAATGACTTTATCAAACCAAGATCATAAGATGTGATATGATGTAAAATATTCAGAGTAAAAAAGGGAATCATGGATCAACTTTGAGCCTTCCAGGTTTTGCAGTTTCCTTCTGGAGGGTGGATCTTTTGTTATTAATTAGATGGATTTATCAATTAAATAGGCTATGCATATTGTAGCACGAGGCCAAAGAAGATGGGTTTTCATGTAAAATCTTCAAGAGTACAAAGAAAAAATCAAGGATCAACTTTGATGTGCTGCAATTTCCTTCTGGAGGGTGGATCTTTTGTTATTAATTTTGTTTAGAAATGATCTTGTTTTTGTAGGTCTTTCCTTTACCAAGCGGAGGAAAAAAAGCTTGATAAACTTGTATGATAGGAGCAGTGTATATGCAAACTGAAACAATAATGAATCAAAAGTAAAGACATTACATATTATTTTCAGCTACAAAAGTTTTTACGGATAAAATCCTCATATGTAGAAAAAGAAGCCTGATGAACATGAGTGCTTTAAAGCATGACCAAAAATGAAAAGTGCAAAATAACATTCAATTTTTTTCCCCAAAATTGCTAACACCTATCAACATGGAAATTATACAACAATTATCCTAACTTACTTGGCTTGGATGTCACAATAGGTGGAGCAATACACAAGAATGTACCATCCAATCTCAATCTTCCCTAAAATGGGAAATAAACAAAGTTTCCTCTTCCATTCTCTATTAGGTGTCATCCCCTCTGAGTTTTGCATGTAAGGTAATGTGAATTAGTGTTAAAAATTCCTGTCAATGAGTTTCACATTTGTGTTGATGAAAAGAGTGTTAAAAGCACCTATAAAGCTGAATAGTTTTAGGATTGTTAACCTTCAATGTAAGTCTTGGGCTTTGTAATATTGTTCCTGCAAACTCTGCACATTTTTCTCCCCAGCATTGATGACTTACATACACAATTTGTTCAGATTTTTGAGGTAAGTCACTTGCCCTGGTGTCAATGAGTTTTTTAGGAAACCTGTACCACCCGTATTTGTGTATTTTTTAATCCTAAAAAAATTATGTTGTTATCTGTTAAATGAAGTCATTGATAGAAATTGGTTTTCAAGTTGCATCTTGTAATTTTGAGGTAAGTCACTTGCCCTAGTGTCAATGAGTTTTTTAGGAAACCTGTACCACCCATTTTTTTTGTATTTTTAATTCTAAAACAATTGTGTTGTTATCTGTTAAATGAAGTCATTGATAGAAATTGATTTTCCAGTTGCACCCTGTTAAATGAAGTCATTGACAAAAAATAGTTGGTGCAAAAAATCACGTTGCAAACTTCTCTGATTACAAACATCCGTATACATTTTGGAGTAGTCACTAGATTTGGACTAGGCTTCACCTGAAAAGAAAAAAAATAAAAAAAGATCAGGACTAGATCTGTGATTGTTTGAACAACTAAAAATGCCTATAATATTGGAATTCTCTAAGGCTCCCCGGGATGAATCTGGTTGAGTCTGCATGGTTAAGAAGGTTCATAATTGCAAACTCCAGCCAAATTTAATGCAACTATTTTGAAACATAGGTACCCAATATGTGTTCCACTACAGTGGCTACATCTTGAGTCTATAGGACATTTGAAATTTTGAATTCCTTGCACTACCAATCAACAACATAGTTTTCGGGTTCAAAAGGCAGAGAAAAGAAAATGCTTAGGTCGAGGAATCCACTCCAATGTCAAATGTTTGGTTAGATTATGTGCCTATTGGCAACACACTTGACAATAGACATCAAGTGGCTCTTTACTTTTAGTATTTGTTATAATATTATGACACACACTAATAGACACTACTAAGACACTAATTTATAGCAAGGGGGGTTTTCATCAACAACCCAAAATTATTATGGGTGATGACGATGGAACTGTGAATTTGTGCAGCTTATCAGGTCTTGTATCCAATTCACCATTCTAAAAGATAATGATTCAATTCAAAAGATAGTTGATGTGATTTTAGGTGCCAATTTACAAACAACACATTCAGCTGTAACATTATTAGTCCCAAATTAATGTATTTCTCTCTTATAAATTAATCAACGATAAAAGATCATAACACCTGTAGTTCACCTTTAGGCAAGTGAGATCAAGATAGTGTAGAAAGTTCATATAATTTATAAAGCGTTGCAAGAAAGGTAATTTGTAGCCTAATATGTTCTAATAGCCATACATTTGTGATATATATTGGATCTGCTACTAATTCACGTAAGCAATCATTCACTGAGTTTGTTGAGAAACTAACCACTACTATGTTGTATTTAGCAAAGACGTTGATATTCCTGCAGGTTGGATAAGGCCAGATGTTGGAAATGTATTTATCACTGTCTCTACCTCATCTGTCTTCCATATTGTCAATAACACAAGGAGAAAGAATGCATATTTATTTATAGCATTCTTCAACCAAGATAAGAAAAAGAAAGTGAAGGGAAAATCCTCTATTGCCTTCAAAAGCTAAAGAATAATTTAATGTGCAACCTGAGTAATGCATTAGTGAAAATAATACTTGAAAATTTGTTGCCTACCAAACAGACCAAACATCAGAAATCTAGTTCTTTAAAGCAAGAAACTTACAAATTCCTTATGTTTATCCCTGCCTTACTTTACACAAGCATATCCAGAATATTTTTACAAATTTAGGATATAGAATGTTGGAAATTACATGAGAAACAAACACCCATCATTATGAAACAACAGTTTACTATTTCAGCAACATGCTAGAGTAATTTCCATGAACACAACTATGACAGATCATACAACAATTTTCAATACATAATATAGTGTTTCTTTGGGATGTAGATTGTGGAGAAAAAACAATCAATGGAAGCAAAAACATTTTTGTTTTGATTGTTTCTATTGAATATATGAATTATTTCCTATATGTGTTTAAGTTTTTAAGGTTAATTAATGCTATGTAAAAAGCAAACCAAAGTTACATTGATTGTATGTGTTCGTACAATGCATGTGAAATCTTCTTTCTCTTGCCAGTGTTACTTCTTGCAATTGTTTATCCTTTTGTTACCAATTATTTGGATGAATGGATGTTCAAATGGTTTACCTTAACTTGAAGATGAAACCACTTGATTTATATATATTTCTCTATTTGTTAAATATATACAAACATGCCTTCTTATTTAAAAAAAAAAGTATTTAATTTGATGTGTAAATAGACTTCCTTTATGGAAAACTTAGAAGCACCATTTGATTTGTTTGCTAGCATGTAGCTAGTTGGTTTTGGAACATTTGATGATTCTAATTTTAGAAAGCAATATTGCACAGGAAAATTTTATAAGCTAAATATCATAAAATAGGCAACTGCCATAAAACTCTAATGTATTTTGGTTTGGTTTACATCTATAATGAAAGTGAATTTTGTCATAAAATTCTATGAGTGCTTTGTTTCATGTTTTTTATAAATGCAGAGAAGATCTGGTGCATTGCAACGGTGCTTATTAATAATAAAAATTACATTTTGTAGGATTCTCTAGGGAAAATATCTACCACTGGCAAAGATAAAGAATATGTAACTCCATTATGTTGATATATGTTTAAAACAAGATGATGAGCTCGAGGGCTTGTTGAAAAAAGCCTGAGAACTTTAAAGGATTTATGCATTGTTGATCAAATTAATGTTTACGACTTTTTGTAGTGCCCACCCCATGAGCTACACAAAAATTATTAGTCAGAATGTATTAGTATCAATTGAGGTGATTGTGATTTTTAATTAGTACCAAATGTTCTCTAATATTATGGCCTCAATCATATTTAATTCAACTTTATATTTAATGACGTCTACTCTTTTGCTGAGTTGTATTTAGTTTTGGAATTTTTTTTTTTTTCAAACAAGTGTGATTTTAGAGTGATTTTATCACTTTCAAAATATATTCTTAATTCAAAGGTTTTGTTTCAGTTGTGTTTCAATCTGTGTAAGTGAATGCATATTTGCTAAATGATCTACCATTAAGTCTCATGTATTACAAAAATATATACAAAAAAAAAACTAATTTTTTCCATAATTAACCTTCCACACCTCTTCGGCGTACCCATTGCACACCAAGGTGCAATTGCTAGTTTATGTCATGGACCCTGCTTGTAATTGACTTGTATGATTTTGAATAGGTTGTTAGGTCAAATCAAGTATAGGTAAAAAGCTAGTTTATCACATTTAGATTTTTATCAAAGTTTTCCATATTAATTTAGTTAGTATTTATTTTATTATAATTTAAGTTTTTTATTCCCATTTCAAATTAGGTTTTGCATTGCTTGAGATATTTGATGAATTACAATTTCTAGCACAATATTCTAAAGTCAAACTGAGAACTTTATGCACCTATGTTGAAGGTATTGTTTGATTAATAGGATAGTTATAAATTTGCTATTCTACTTGTACATGGTTGGGGGAAATTCATTTTACATTTAAAAATCTTAGGAAATGATCCTTAAAAATATGTTTTCATCCCATTTGAAACCATTGGATATTTTGAGGATCTATTCTCTAGGTTTGTTTGCTCACGCATTTTGCTGGTAAGGTGTTTATCGTTATTTTCGCAAGAGTTCAGGTTGTATTGTTCTTATTCACGTATATAATTCAAATTTTTTGTGAAGATCATGTCTAATGCAAACCTTTTTGATTGGGCCTAAGAAAAATTTATTGTATGGTAATTTGATTGATGTCTTTCTGCACATCTTTCTCATAGCAGGTTCCTTCATGCTCTTGCTGACTTAGAGGACTCCGATCCGATTCACTACATAAATGAATGTGAGTTGACTATTTGGAATCTCATTATTTCAAAAAAAACATTTTTGTGAATCCACACGCCTACAGGTTCATGAATTTTATCAAATCCCCTTTTCTTTCCATGTAATTTTTCAGTTGGTTCATGAATTCTTTCTTGTTTGACAACTACATGTATTCTAAATTGAGAAACAGGGTGCTTGATTGCAGCAAAATATGATGTTTCTATTTCTATTGCAATGGTTGGCCATTTTTTGGTCTATTTTGCAAAACTATTGTTGATCTTTTATTTGCAACATTAATTAAATTTGGTTTACAAATTATTTTTTGTATGATATTACAGTAATACCAGATTAAAAAACATGTATTCTTGTTTGGAACAAAGTATGATGTTGATGTATCCACTGCTTGTATCAAGGACAACACAACAAAATGATGGGATGTAGAGCTTGAGGGGAAGGTTCAAAGTGATGACCTTTGGGATGCACAACAGGGTTGGTTGAGTTCTTCTTGTAGGAGCTAGGTGGGTCTAGCAGTTCCGACAATGGGTATGTCATGTCATTTGTAGTAGGCATGAGTAAAATCATATTTTCTATCTTGAACTTGATTAATAATATAAATATTATACTACATATATTTTTTGATCATTGGATCAATTGATTGTCAATGTAATTTCAGCTTCTTTTAGTCACATTGTTTACACAAAAGATAAATTGCATTTTTTTTTACTTTTGAAAAATAATTTGTATATATTTTTTAATAGTGCCCCCCAGTTGTCCTCAAGATCATTTTTTTTTTGTCCCTGAAATTGCATTCCCATCTCCCATTGTCCCTGAAATTCAGAGAAATACTGAATAAAACTTGTCATTTTGTTTTGTTTATGTGATTTAGGAGAAGCAGGAGAACCATCTTCAAAGAATAAAGGAGAAAGTT
>VDFB02000007.1:85663006-85718681 GCA_007258455.2 Sequoia sempervirens
TATGATTAGATAAAGGTCTTCTTCGAGTGATTTTGAAAAGACTAGATTTTCGTGTTATGAGAACAAAGTTAAAAACAACTTCTAATTTACGTCTATACCTTTTTATAATATTTTAATCTATCGTATAAAAGTAAAAATGTCAATATCTATAATTATTTTAAGAACACTCAATTTATTTTACTTTGTTTACTTTACACATATCTACTTTTATGGTTGTTTAAGTAGTGTAGAAGAATGACACTTAATAATAGTTAATTTTCAAAATTGTCGTCACAAAGAGAAGAGATGACTAATCTTCCTTGACTCGCGATGATAATAACTTTAAATCCTTCATTAAATTGGGTTTGAAGACTCAAAAAAGTATGTAAATAGTATATTCTACTTTTGAATCTTTTATATAAAATATGATATTAGAGTTGTTTTTGTCAAGGTCAACTTTTTAGTTTTGTATTTAGAGTACATTCATAATCTTTGCACTTTCAAATCAAAATGTTTAAGAAAATATATATTGATTTGAAAACAAAATAAGATGAAGATAATTAAATTTAAAATTTAAAAGAGAAATAAATTAAACATTCTATTTATTAAAAATTTTAATAACAAACTAAAAGTTTTAAAATTTTGTTTACTTGTTTAGAATGTTGATTTGAGGGGATTTTAGATTGAAGTTACTAAGTCTTATTTAATTATTGTAATGAGCATAATTTCTAAACATAAATTTTGTTTTATTATCATAAATTTATAAATATGTAATATCTATTTGCAATGTTTACATTCATTTACACAATGCAATTAATTTATCAAATTCAATTACAGTAACATTAGAGGTCCATGTACTACTTCACCCTTGGTTAACGCTTGAAGGTAGATTCTTTGTGGTTTACGCTTATCACTTTGTGCTTTTGAACCATTTTAGGCATAAGGTTTATATCTCCTTTCCTTTTTATCTATTACTCTCTATGGAGAAGAGTATTGAAGACCACAGGAAGAACCCTAAGAAGACGGTTCTTCACGAAGGGCTTATGAGTTTGTTATTTGCTCATATGAAGTTTAAATTGATTTTGGTTTCCCCTAAAACCCCTGGTAAGAAGGGGGTTAAAAATGATGGTTATGATACTAGGGACTCTACCGGTGAATGGGTTGGTAGTTCTAAGGAGGAAGAGTCAGATTATGAGGATATGCTTGTTGATGAAGAAGGCTCTGAGGAAGGGGAAGAGGATTCAGAAGAGTGGGGTAAGGGTTATGAGACTAATGTGGAGTTAAGGAGGAAGAGTCAGATTATGAGGATATGCTTGTTGATGAAGAAGGCTCTGAGGAAGGGGAAGAGGATTCAGAAGAGTGGGGTAAGGGTTATGAGACTAATGTGGAGTTACGGGAGACTTTGGCTAATTATGTTAGAAATTCTTCGAAGGGGAAAACCAAAGGATTGAAGAAAGTCAAAGCTTCGGCCAAAAGGAAGCTTGTGATAGGTGATGAAGCAAAATCCCTTGGTCCGAATGTGAATCCTATGTTGTCTTCGGGTAATGAGGGTTTGAAGGGATGTCCTCTTGAGGGTGAACTAGCTCCTTCGAATGTTGATTGTGTTCAGAATGTCGTTTTGGAGAACCATGTTCCTAGTAAGATTGGTTGGTTGGAGAGCTCCCCTGTGTTAGGGCTTACGGTTCCAGAAAATGTGGGTGATTAGTTGAATGATCCTGTTGTTTTGGGTAATTCTATGATGGAGAATAAGTCAATCGATACTAGTCATGTTGAAATGCAGAGGATTGAAGTGGTTAATTGTTCACAGGTTTTTTCTTTGGCTGAGAGGGAAGTGAAGAAGGAGAGTCTAGAAGTGTTAGTTGATTTGGTTGACTTGCCAGACAAGGAGAGGATCAAGGTGGACGTTGTGGAGGTCGAGGATTCCCCCGTCGAAGAAGAGGACGACCACAATAGGGATTGTGTTGATGCCCCTGATGACTTGGAGTAGAATGATCAGCCTCTGGTTAATTGGGATGAAATTGATATGAATATTTTTGTAGGATGGTTGAAGATGGGACAAGAAACCTGCTTTCTTTGGTTAAGTGGTTATTTACTGAGGTAAAGGAGCTCAATCTTCAGATGAAAAATTGACAGGATGTTTGTGTTGCTATTCTTAGGAGCAACCAAAAGGAGTGTGAAATAAAAGGCAAAGTGAAATCAATGCATGTTAAGCTTGATAAGCTTCTAATGGATGATGCTCATTTGGGGGCTACACACGAGGAAAGGATTTCCTCTTTGGAAGGTATTGTTAATAAAATGTTAGAACACAGAGTTGCAAGCCTGGAGGATAAAATTGGAAAGATGTCGGAGGACTTAAAAAATAGTGGTCAATATCAGTAATAGTTCTTTGAAGTCCACTGTGATGGGTCTTTTTGTTCTAAATGAGAAAGCGTTGAATTGGACGGGTAAACCTCTTGACATGGGTGATATGGAGAATATGATTGAAGAGGTTAGTGGCTCTTATCTGGTGGAGAAAGCAGAGGATTCTACTCTTGTGTTGGATAAAGACTTGTAGGCTAGTCTGTGCCTTAGGACGAGAAGTAAGACAAAAAAGAGGGTTGTTGTGGTTGTTGAAGAGCTAAAGGATGTTATTAATATGCATGAGGAGGTCATTAAGGAGAACATGGCCTCAATTGATGTCTTAGATAAGTTACTATAGCTCGTGCTTCCTTTTTTGGTTCAACTGGTTTGCTGATTTTTTTGCTGTTGGGATTGTTGATGGGTTGCTATTGTTACATCTTCTATCATCTTTTTGGTTTTTTGGGCTGCTGGGTTTAGTGTTTAATTTCTTTTGCAACTTTTTGTCTTTGTAAAGGGTTTCGAGGTCCCTTCAAAACTGCTTTTCCTTATCAAAAACATTAGAGGTCCATGTTAATACAATTTTTAAATCTACAAAGATAGGAGTCTTCTAAGTATTTCATGGCTTCATATCCTTAATCTTAAATTCACCAACCTACCGATAGGGAAGATAGCAAAATGATCCCAACCATTAACAAAATCCCTATTTTCCACATCCATCAATAAAAATAAATAGCCTATGGTTCATGTAACATGTACCCATCAAGTTAGCTCCAAATCCATACTATTCTAGTTTCATTTGTTTTATATCATCAAGTTACAAGTCTTTCGGGCGTCAATGTTTTAGAACAAAAGATTTCAATTTATAGTTTTTAGAAGGGTTTCATTCTTAGATTTGCACAGAGATTTGATTTATCAATTACCAAGGTTATAATTCTTATATAAGAAGCATTGCCTCAAGGGTCAAACTACTAGTCACTTGATCCATTTGAATACCCTAGTTAATGTAATATATCCTATCATCACTCTAGTAAGTTACCATGCCAAAATATTGAAAAGTTAATGTAGTTTAATTAGTGAGGATAATGGTATATTCTATTATTCTAATATTTATTAATGTTTAATTTATTTTGAGGTGTGACTAGATAAAGGTCTTCTTTGAGTGATTTTGAAAAGATTTTTGTGTTATGAGAACAAAGTTAAAACCAATTTCTAATTTACATCTATATATTTTTTACATTATTTTAATCTATCATATAAAAATAAAAATATCTATATATATTATTTTACAAACACTTAACTTATTTTACTTTGTTTACTTTACACATTTTACTTTTATGGTTGTTTAAGTACTGTAGAAGAATGACACTTACTAATACTTAATTTTCAAAAATGTTGTCACAAAGAGAAGAGATGACTAACTTTCCTTGACTTGTGATGATAATAGCTTTTAAATCCTTCATTAAATTGGGTTTTGGGACTTGAAAAAGTATGGAAATATTATTATTCTACTTTGGATCTTTTATATAAAATATGATATTGTAGTTGTCTTTGTCAAGGTAAACTTTTTAGTTTTATATTTAAAGTACAATCATAATCTTTGCGCTTTCAAATCAAAATGTTTAAGAAAATATATATTGATTTGAAAACAAAATAAGATAAAAGATAATTAAATTTAAAATTTAAAATAAATAAATAAAGCATTCTATTTATTTAAAAATAATAACAAACTAAAAGTTTTAAAATTGTGTTTACTTGTTTAGAATGTTGATTTAAGAGGCTTTTAAATTGAAGTCACTAAGTCTTATTTAATTATTGTAATGAACACAATTTTTAAACATAAAGTTCGTTTTATTATCATAAATTTTTAAAAATATAATATATATTTACAATGTTTACATTCATTTACACAATGCAATTAATTTATCAAATTCAATTATAGTAACATTAAAGGTCAATGTCAATGCAATTTTCAAATCTACAAAGATAAGAGTCTTCTAAGTCTTCCATGGCTTCTTATCCTCAATCCTAAATTCGCCAACCCACTGATAAGGAAGATAGCAAAATGATCCCAATCATTGACAAAATCCCTATTTTCCACATCTATAAATAATGCCCAGAGTAGTCAAATAAATAGCCTATGGTTCATGTAAACATGTACCCATCAAGTTAGATCCACATCCCTACTATGAATTCTTGATTCTAGTTTCATTTTTTTTATATCATCAATTTACACTTCTTTCATGTCAATGTTTTTGTACAAAGGATTTCAATTTATAGTTTTTAGAAGGGTTTCATTCTTAGATTTGCACAGAGATTTGATTTCTCAATTCCCAAGGTTATAATTCTTATATAAGAAGCATTGCCTCAAGGGTCAAACTACTAGTCACTTGATCCATTTGAATACCATAGTTAATGTAATATATCCTATCATCACTCTAGTAAGCTGTAACAATACCAAAATATTGACACTACAAGACTTAGTCACAAGTCAATATGCTTTCTTGCCAACTTCTTAACATTGCACAACTAGGCTTAACATTGCACTAGAATTTAATGCAACTAAAAAGCACTCTCCTACAAATCTTATTCATTTGGAAGGTTCAAGTATGCATATCAATCAACAAGTCATAATATTTGTCAAATTTAGTGCACTTAGGAATGATCAAGTGAGGTACATGTGTTAAGAACTAGGTCTTAACCTATGCCTTTTATACTACCTTACTTTATCCCATGTGATGTAATATTTTTAAGGGGATCAAATCTATGCCAAAACCTTTAATCTTATTTAGGGAAATATTCTCTAGGGAAATACAGCCTCCCTCAACAAATTCTTATCTTTGATTAGTTCAACACAAGGGAATGTACCTATATTGTTTAGAATCAATCCAATCACACTATGAGTGAGTTAGACTCCTACTCTCTTCATAAGAGTCAATCAAGCAGTGACAAGATCGACAAGTTGTTTTATTCATGGGGAAGCAGAATGCCACAAATGGTGGTTTTGTTATGTGTATTTTATTTATGGTTTGAGTTGATAGTTGTTGTGATTTTATGGATTTAATTCATGAAGATTTGTTTGATATTAATGAAAACATTGAATTGGTGTTGTAATTTTTATTCTTAAATCATCAAGTATGTCACTTGCTTTGATTCTATTTAGTTCATTGGTCACAAAGCGATGATGCATTTAATCTTTTCTCTTCCAATTCAATTAGTACTTCAAGGAGCACAAGTTCCCTTGCTATAAAATCATCACTTTATCATATTTGTTCACTTTTTGCTCTATCATCCTTATGATTTTTACTTGTTCTTCAACAAAATTCACCTAATTTTGTTGGTTCTCCTTGATTATGTGTAATATCACTTTTATCCAGTCTTCCCTCACTCTAGGGCACCTTGAGTATGATCACTAAATTGAGGAAAAAGGATGACTTGTTTTGTTTATTTTTGTTGAATGTTGAATGTTGTGCCTCATGATGAGATCAAGGGATTTCTTTCTTGGTTGGTTTATTATTTGAATATTTTTTGCCTCATGATGAAATCCACAACTTTTTCTTCTTATTTTCTTAATAATTTTGGTTTTAACTATATTTCTAATGCAAATTAAGTCTATATGAATATAATTTTCCTTTCACATTTTTCCATTTTTTGCATGTGATCTAATTATCTACTTTATCAAAAATGAAATTATTTTATGATTGAAAAATAAGGATGACTTTTCCCTAATGCAATTTTCTATGCTTTTGGTCCTTTTGAGTTTCAATTTTGAATGTGAATTTAATCTAATTGAAGCAATATGTATCAAATTTAATATACAAGAAATAGAATTTAAATCTATTAAAGTAATAAAATTCCAATCTAACTAAGAGAAAATAACAATTTTACTTTTCCAAGGGTGAAATTATTTGGTATTAATTACTAATTTAACTAACTTTATAGAGCAAATAGAGGACATAAAACAATGAGCAATGTCGATACTTGGCATACATGCTTAAGATTCAACCTAGTGTGCATCCTCCTTTGCAATAACTAGATCCCCCACTTGATGATGAGAAATAAAACATGGATATTTTAAGGGAATACTGATGATAGAATAATTGCAACTTAGAAGCTTAGATAACAAAGGAAAACGGCTCACAAAGTCTTGTATGAGCATGGAAATGCTAATGGGGGCCAAAATGCATGAATTCAAGATCTTATGAAGGTGATTCACTAGGGAATGGGAGATCCAAGAAAAGATGGAAATGATGAAAATACAAATGCAATAATCAACCTCCCTTGAGGGAAATTGTTAATAATATGCAAGATGCTTTATAAGCTTGGGAAATTTGAAAAATAAAAGGCTCTTTAGGTCATTTATGAGCATGAAAATATTGATGGGGACAACAATGCAAATAAGATGGTTAGCCTCCCAAATAATACATGGAGATCTGGGAGACTCTAAATTAGATTTAAAACTATTTAAAATGTAATCGAGGAAGATTTGAAACTTAAAAAATAATGGAAAAGGAACACTTGGTCCTATATGAGCATGGAGATACTAAAGAGATTGTAATAATAGAAAAGAAAAAAATCCTAGGGGTGATTCTAGAGAATGAGATCCTTTTACAAAAGAAATCCAAGTTGTACCAATACACAACCTCCTCTAAAACCAAATTGAGAGGAGGTGTTTATAAGATGGAAGCATAGGGGGAATACGATTGGGATATAATCAAAAAACTGTTTGGGAGATAATAAAAGACTAATTAAGAGATCACTAGGGAATGATTGTGAGTGAACCAAAAAAATATTGGGAGAAAAGCAATAGTTAGGAGTGGTGGTTTAGTTAAACAAGAGAGAACTCTCAATTAGAAATAAAAACAAAGGTTCATTGACCTTAGAACTAAAAGAAATAGGCATGCTAAAAGATGATAGGGACAACTCTTTCGCTAGGGATAATTTCCTTAAGGACATGTTGCTCAAGTGATCTTAAGGTCTCTCAAGCAACTCTTCTAGTGAGGATCTAAATTTTTTTTTGAACCTACACAAAGACTTGAAACTCAATTAAGAGGTTGGACAAGTTGGTCAAGGGGCTAAAAGGGAGGGAGGATGCATCATCAAGTGTGAAAACTATTAAGATAAGTCTAATTCACACCTTCAAAGATTATGAGTTGGGATGGGCAAATCATCATTGGATTGCCATGTTAGCCCATGTGAATTAGGGCACTTATAATACCCTCTTCCTCCTTCTGTTTTCAAGTTTTATTCTTATTTTTATTATAGATTCTTCCATAATTATCAACATATTGACACATATTTTTTTTTTAATATTGCCCCTTCCATGGGATTTGGTATCTTGTCGGTTTAGTTTGTATCTATGATTACCTATAAAAAATAGTAATATTTATTTTTTTATTATAAATAATTGAGGTTAATATTTCCTCTTACCATTCAATAAGTTTCAAATGAGATGATAATGAAAGGATAGAGGAATATAATAGGCTCTTAGCTATTTTAAATGTGATGTCAATTTTCTCTTTGTTGTTAACCTTCTCATATGCTGCAATAACTAATTAGGATCCAATAAATAAAATGGCATATAAATTAGTTAATTGAGACAAACCTATAGGGAAAGGTAGATGATATTTCAAACTTATGTGATGCTGTGTGATTTAGTCCTAACCATCACTACATGGTGTGGTATTTTTTGAATCATATTTAACCCCATCATCTATCACTATAAATCTATTGCACTTGATTTTTAACACTTTTACTATGATAACAAGCACAATGTGGCTTGCTTTTAAGGCACAAGGATACAACCTTAGCTTGTCTCAATTACAATTCAAGTCCTATGAGAAGTATGGATTCACAATTAGACCAAATATGTGATGATGTATGGTGTAATACTACAAGGTTATTCTTTAGATGCTTTCTAATCAAATGATCTCATTGGTTAATGCATCACTCTCTTGATACCACTTTAAAGTCATAGTGAACTAGGAGATGCCTATAAATTGTTTGATCGAATCGATTTTTGTTTTGGGATCGAGATGCTCAAATCAATATCTCAATATGCTTGACTTGGTCTCTCATTTAAGTAAAATTCCTTACTTACTTTACTCAGGCCTTTTGGCACCTAAGATAATGGGATAACAACCATATTTTAGAAAAATCAACCCCAAAGTATGATAGGTCGACTAGTTTATGTTGTGCAATTAAGTCCAACAATTGGTCCACACCATGTGACATAGTCTTCAGTGGGACAAATGATTTGGACCAAGAGGGAGTATAGTGGTGGTTAGGTAGTGGGTTCATGATTAAATGCCAAGTAGTATCTCAAATAATTCAAATTCAAGAGTATATTTGCATATTTATGACATCTATACAAGGTGGAGTAAAACAAAGGGGTAAAAGTGTAGGGTATACAATTTTATCCCTTTGACATCACCCCCCTCTCCCCCCCCCACACCCCACCCCACCCAATATAGTGTGCATGTGAATATGCACTAATTGTGCATGCCAAATTAAAATATGTAATATATATAAATAGATAAGCATGCTAGAATATAGGCTTAAATACCAATTGGTGCCTTAATGGCTTTTTGTATGAGTAAGAACATTACATCCTTTTGCTTCCACACACAAAATTTACAAAAGAGGGTTAGTAAAAAATATATAATCATCCATCATTGTATTATTTAAACTTGAAACTTAAAAGTGTAAATAGACATGGAGTATGATATGGTGTATGGTGAAGCGTGGAGTTGGAACCATTGTTAGAATCACAAAGGATACACATGTTATGAAGTTTATAAGAGATCATGATGCATAAGAAAATTCTAGGGTTGGAACCAATGAGATGGAGGTTAAGCAAACATGTTTTTATTAAAGATGATCATCTCTAATTAACTACAGTCAAAGAAACATGTACCTACACATTGAAGTGAAACATTAGACCTACTTGCACCATATAGGGATAACTGAAGCATAACATAACATACCTAACATGATATAATACATCAAATGATAAGAATCAATAACTACAAGAAGTAAACATAATCTTAAATCACATTATTTAAGCAACACAAATGCAAAAATCAATAATCACCACAATCATAATGTTGAACTACATAACATATTCAAATCACATATATAGTGAAAACAATGAAATTGAAATATTTTAATAGTGTAAACATAAAAAATCACAATGTATGAACCCTATAATACATAGTAAGAGACCATATACCAATGCAAAACCTCATTGATAAAGTATATTGATGATAATACAAAATATCACCAATAATCACAATAACATAACCATAACAAAATTAAACGAAGATACAAAACACATATGATTGGGGTATTACATATTAGATGGTGCAACATGTTAATTTTGATTTGATTAAAGATTTTTTCTTTTCCTATAGACATTACTAGAATCTCTTGACAATACATTTGGAATATAATTTTTTCCTACCATAATACTCTTCCAAACTATCTTTCTAATAAATAATTTGAAGTGAGTACGATATCAAAAATTATTACTAAAATAAACTTTACATCCATAAAACAATTAAAAAATTGAAGTACCAATAAATTTTGTTGGTCAGATCTATAAACTATATCAATAAAAAAATCAAACAATCAATTAATTCATAAACAAATTAATTGAAAAAACTTCACTTCGGACATTATAATATCTATCATTTAATAAGAAATAACATTATGCTAATTTCACCATTATACTTAACAAATTAATTAAAAGACTTCACTTCAGACATTATAATATCTGCTATTTAATAAGGAATAACATAATGCATTTAATAAGGAATAACATAATGCTAATTTCACCATTACAAAAATGCTTGGATATAAATAAATTTATTACTCCATCTAAAATCACCCAGCCCTTATCATTGGGGGCTAAAATACATTGAACCGTAGAGTCTTGGCACAGAGAACTGCTAAGGGTAGATCTGTCGGGTAAATGGCAAAACCAAACACAGTATAGGCCGGTGTCAAGTTAAGTCAATAACATGTCTGCCGGAAGAAAAAACGTCCGACAAAATGACTACGGCAAAGACCATGAAATCTAAATGTATGGCCAAATCCGGCCACTCCAAATTCATCCAACCTGATACATGAAATTCGAATGAAAGAAACGCTGCAAAGCCTTCTCCGAACAACACAAAATAGGTTGACGCCTTTCCAATTAATTCCGTGCCCTGGTAGGTAGTAGTTGACGCTCCCTTTCAAGGCATTTGGCTGTCTGTAGAAGGCATTTAGACTGTCTGTAGAAGGCTCTTTGACGGTCTGGATGATGGGGAACGAGGGGACGGCGTCAATGCGACTGTGGAACGACGACAATACGGCTCTCATGGAGGCCTTCATGGGTCACATGGATTACTCCTTCCCCTGGACTGGAATTGACGCCAATCCGCCGCTTCACGAGGTGCCGCAACAGCCGATTTTGACGCCCCCTCCGCCGTTATTTAACCAAGACACACTCCAGCAGCGCTTGCAGGCTCTGGTGGAAGGCGCCGCAGAAAGCTGGACATATGCCATCTTCTGGCAGATATCTGCCGACGCGGAGGGCACGATGGTGCTCGGGTGGGGCGACGGCTACTATAAGGGTCCTCGAGACTTGACGGAGGAGGAAACAACTGCATCGAATAGGGCTTCTACTTCCTCTGCTTTTGATGCCTCGGCCGCGGATCAGGAGCTGCGCAAGAAAGTGCTGCGGGGTCTCCACGCGCTTATTAACCCCGAGTTGGAAGTTGCGGAGGTTTCATCGACAGTTGACGGGGAAGTGACGGATGCAGAGTGGTTCTATCTGGTGTCTATGATGCAGTCGTTTGCTAATGGATGCGGCGTGCCTGGGCAGGCGTTTTATACTGCAATACCCATATGGATTATAGGTCCTGATAGGCTCCAGGAATATAACTGTGATAGGGCTCGCCAGGCCCAGCAATTCGGGATTCAGACCATGGTGTGTATCCCGTCGCCTAACGGAGTTGTGGAGTTAGGTTCGACTGAGTTAGTTCAACAGAACTGGAATTTAATGCAGCAGGCGAGAAATTCCTTCACTTTTACTGAAAACTTAAATTCTGTCTGGGATGAAGCGAATCCTAGTTATAATAACTGTAGTAACGTTGACGCCGATCCGTCATTCTGGTTGACGGAGCCTCCTGTAGAAGAGCAGCAGCAGCAGCAGCAGAAAGTAGAAGCAGAGAAGCCCAAACAGCAGACAGAGACGGAGACCCTTAATGGGTTTTTTGAGTTGGGGTTTTCGGACATAGGATTTGGGGGAGACCGTCAGTTGACAGAACATTTTCAAGCTCCTACCGAGATGGAGTATGCGCCCTGCAAAACAGAAGCTGTGGATATTACACAGGGTTTGCAGAATGGCAAGATGCAGAAAGTAGCCAGGGACGAGGACGTGATTACCTTGAGTTTTGCAGAGACTCGAACCCATGATCTACCCCAGGGCTTAGTTGCTTCTAATTCTGGTACTGCTACTGTTTTTCCAATGAAGTCTAGTGTTGAATCAGAGCATTCCGACATTGAGGCCTCCATCAAAGAAGCGGAGTGCAGCCAGGCTACCTTTGTGGAGAGAAAGCCCAGAAAAAGGGGTAGGAAGCCTGCAAATGGAAGGGAGGAGCCATTGAATCACGTGGAAGCTGAGAGACAGAGAAGAGAGAAGTTGAATCAGAGGTTCTATGCACTAAGAGCTGTGGTTCCCAATGTGTCTAAGATGGATAAGGCTTCTCTGTTGGGAGATGCTATTACTTATATTAACGAGCTTCGGGGCAAGGTGGGGGATGCGGAGTCTCATAATAAGAATCTGCAGGCCCAAGTTGAAGCATTGAAGAAGGAAGTGGTGGTGGTCAGAGAAACTGGTGCTGGTGCTTCTGGTTCTGATTTTTCTTTGATCAAGGACCAGTACCCATCAGTTGATTCATCTGATGTCAAAGGCCTTGGCTTGGATGGCAGTAAGCATGCTGGTACGGAGCTCGAGGTTCGAATACTTGGTATAGAGGCAATGATCAGAGTTCAGTGCCCAAAACAGAACCACCCTGTTGCTAGATTGATGGGGGCGTTGAAGGAGCTCCAGCTTGAGGTACACCATGCCAGCGTGTCCACAGTGAAGGAATTGATGATACAAACAGTCATTGTGAAGATGACAGGAGGTATCGTATATAGTCAGGAACAACTAAACGCTGCACTCAGCAAGTCAGTTGCAGATCCTGCCCTTAGATAGCATTTCCTATGTCCTTGTCTTGAATGAGCGCATCAGAGACGTCATCTCAAAGATGAGTAGTTTTTGTAACATGTCTATAGATATTAGATACCAGTAGCACAGACAATACCCCCCACTGAGTTCATTCTTGACGGCCATCATCTAGAGATCAAATTTCATTTTTGTTCTTCAGAGCAGCATATAAGGAATCCTGTACCATAAAGTAGCTCAAATCGACATGAATTCAGGCCAGATATTTTTATCATGACAATGTGCATGGTACATTCGGTGTTTTTTTGCCTTTCAAGGTGATGTGGCGTCTAACATACCTTATCCTGTAAAATAGCCCAGTATTGGTATGACATAATGATGTACCTTATCATCCTGTAAAATAGTCATTGAATAATGAAGAACAAGCATTTACTTCTAGCCGGGCATGCATGATTTCAATGTATGGAGAAGATCCAAAGGGCTCGCCTGTTCGTTTAGAGCATGTGATGCACTTTTGAGCAGGAGGATTTACTGATATCTATCTGTGTTTGGACTTGAGAGGCATCTGCTCAAATTAACGTAACCAACTTTCCACTTGTATTCTATGTTCCAGGTACAGTTCTTGACCCTTCAACAATGGTAGCCAATGCAGCCTATTGTGTCGCTTAGTTGATTTTGGAAATCAGAAGTTCAAAACACCATAACTGCTTATTTTTTCCCCACTTTTGTGATTTAGCTGCCTTTTATTTTGCCATGTAGGTGTAACGAGAATAAATTCTCTGCTGCAAAATATGCCTATACATTTTAAAGCATAGTACATGCCTACTATTTTTCTCTGTGCTCTTTTCGAACAGTTTTTATCACTTTGGAAAACATAATAATATGCCATTTAAGAATCCTCTATCGGAGATTTCCTATTTTTATGAAACGTTTTCAGAGAGTTCTAGAGATGTAGGCCCAAGTACCCTGTCGTCTCGAGACATCCCCATACACATGCGTCTGCGTGTCTCCTAGGTGATCTGCACCAAAAACTAGCTAGCCAGCAGATTTTTTTTCAGTTTTGATTTCCTTGCTATGGATTTCAAAATTTTAAAAATTATCTTCTTAGTTATTTGTTCTCTAAATTCATTTCTTATGCTTTTTAATAGTATTTTGCATGTCACTAGCATTTATTTTATGAATTTATTTATATTTTTTGTTTCCTGAGTTTGCCAGAATTTTCTGAGTTTTTCACTGGCCCCAGCCCATGTCAAAATTTTGGGCTGCTGAGTTTCTGCCCGATCTGATCTCTAAAACTGTGGATATGGTAACTGAACGAATTCATTTAATGCCGTACAGGTCATTTTGATCTGGAGCAATTTTCTGGCTGTCTATTGTCTACCTCTATTTTGGCTTGTTTAGAAGGAAAACTAAAACATATTAGAGTTCTGTGTTATTTCCTACTTTTCCATTAGTCTAGTGCTATTTTGAAACTATAGTTGTGTCTCTTTACTTTTGTTTGTTTGTGAAGTTGCCTCTGCCGTTGGCAAGGGAGATGTAATAAGTCGTGTTCCGTAATCATGAAAAATCAATTCTTTCTACCTTGTGTTTTGTATCATAGCTATATGTGATTGTGCATTTTCTGAACTATTTCTTTTACATTTGATTCTACAGGCTTTATGTACCATATCACCTTTGTGGAGTCTCTCTGACTCATGGGAGATGTAATGTTGTAGTCGGCAAGGAGTCATTAGTCTCCAAATTTCTTTTCTTTTTCCATATTGTTGGTGTAAAATTAAACGAAGAGCATAGCCTTTCAAATCTTAAAACAAATGGCACTTATATGGATTCCTACATATCATGCTTGCCCTTTTTGTTGTGTCCCATCATTGAAAACTTGAATGTTTTGAGGGCAGAAGATATATCTGCAAACAGTGAGGGGAGGAACAGAATGCATTGTGAAAGTGCGCTGTGGGAATAATCACATTCAAAGACATTAGATTTCCACAGTCTACATCTGTAAGAGTTTGTTGCTTCTGGATTCAACTGTGTATTAGTTTTTGGATCCAAAAACTAATACACAGTTGAATCCAGAAGCAACAAACTCTTACAGTAATTACATTTTCACACGTCTTCACATAGTTCACCTTGCTCAACTGCACAAATCTGTTATCAGCACTAACAATCATGTACTATAGTTAGGTCCTAAGTGTGTTACAGGGGATGATCATCAGCCTAAGCAACCCGGAAACAGGCTTGGAGCTTAAATTCTCCATTGTCACGAAATACAGGAATTATCTAATCCATAAAGATCTCCGCATTGTATCCAAACCCAAATAATTATATTTACATCTTTAATCTCCCTGGGGTTATGCTTGAAAATTTAATTCAAACATGCAGAGAAACTGTCCCTAACAGAGAGAATAGTTAGAGAGTTATTGATATTGTGATTTCTAAAGGAACTAATCCTAATGCCAGAGTTTATGCTATATGGTGTTGTTTTAGTTCTCTGACCTACAATTTAATTCAACTGGTTTGTTCCACCAACTAAAATTGAAGTTAGGAATTAATGAATTGAATCGTACTAGGAAAAGCTTTTTGTTACTGGGCAAAATTCTTTAGAATCAATGTTAAAGTCCAGCCAATTTTGAAGAGATGAGATTATTCTCCCTAGTAGCATTTCTATCCAAAGTTCAGCCGGTGGTATGGAAAAGATAAAAGTGGTCCATGACAAAAAGCAAAAGTAACACCTGATTCTATTTTCAGAGTAATGATGGCCTTTTTCAAGTGGAAGAGGTTTAGTCAAAATCAGAGTCATATTCTTTCAGCCTTCCAGGTCTCAGCTTCATA
This sequence comes from Sequoia sempervirens, assembly GCA_007258455.2. Taxonomy (NCBI): domain Eukaryota; kingdom Viridiplantae; phylum Streptophyta; class Pinopsida; order Cupressales; family Cupressaceae; genus Sequoia; species Sequoia sempervirens. The sequence goes on from VDFB02000007.1 coordinate 85,678,368, forward strand.
TTTCTGAAAGAAGGTTCTTTAGACATTCTTTCCCCCTTAAATTTGGAAATGCAGATTTCCTCAAGTGGGTGTAGTTTTATTTTATTTTATTCATTTGACGATTCTTTCTGTATTTGTTAAGTGTTGGGAGATTTTTGTCCCGCCACTTGCTAAACATTTGGCCCACGTGCAGTTCATGTAGATATAGAAACAATTATTCAATGAATGAATATTGTGGTGGGGTGTCTTTATAGCACAACGTTAATGATGATCACAGCAACCCTTGTCTTGGAGGTGGCGAAGTCTCATCAATACCATTAGTATTGATTGAGACAATGGGTAGTTTGTTTACTTTTTGGTTTTAATATTTTGCTAGAAATTTGCATATCCACGCCATTTGCACATTTTGATGGAATGGCTTAATAAAATTACATAAAGTGTGGTTCATTCTCTAAACCTTATTTAATCTTTATTTACACTTTTTTATACACTAAACTTTATCATATCCATATATGTTTACTTTTATGTAGTTATCATTTATTACATTTATCTTTATACCTATTTTTTTATATTTGCTTATCACCTTAATATTCGTAGTTTCATATTTTGATTCTATCATGTAGTTTGGAGGGGCAATCTTTTGCCTTGCAATATTGATCCTCACAATTCAAAAATTTAAATTCGAATTTATCCACTCCCACCTACTCCATTAGTTGTTATGAGCCAACTTGTACATGTTTGTGTGATTGATTACCATGTCTCGATATTTGAAGGCATATAATGTGCATTACTTCATAAACAAGAATATTCATTTATCATTTGAAATAATAAGAGTTTCATCCTATAAACATTGAGCCTTTGGAGTTCTAAAAAGAACCTAATTTTCCATCAAATTGTTGAAGGACATTTTCATGATTGAAGAGTGTTGTCATTAATATTTCAAATGATTGTGAAATTGTTCTAATCAAGGGTATTGACATAGGAGAACATGTTGCCATTTGTTAATTTCCACTTAGTTATTTTTAAATAGTATTAGTAAAAAGTAGAGATTTTAGTGAATCTGATTTTAGAAGCTTTCATTGTGCTAAATTATGTTTGCACATTAAGGATCAAATATATTTGGTGTGAAATTGATTGAAAGCCACAAAATTAACCCATAGTGAGTTATGATTTTGCATCTAATCTTAGGTAGCTAACAAACTTAGATTTCATTTATTGGTCTTAAACCATGTTTTTATTAATGGCAATATTATTATACAACCATCCATATCCATGATTTTTCATGTCCTTTCATAGATGAAACTTAGTGAAATGACCTCATATTTATAGATGTGTATCCTTAATTTCTTGAAATTCAAATATCACAAGCCGACATCTGAATATGGATTTGAATGTTAAAATACTGCCAAAAACATAATCTAAATTTAGGTTCTAGGTCTAAGGGAGGACCCATTCACCCATGGGCAAATGGTTCCTAGGTCCCTAACCCCAGGACACACATTGCTTAATGAGAAGTGTTATGTTAAGGAATTAATGAATGTCGAGTTTCCTCTTCAAAAAATTTAATTAAATAGGTTTGGATTTGAATTAAAGGGGCTAATTAAGGAAAATTAAGCTCAATTAATTAAGGAGACCTAAATAAGTGTGAAAGTGTAAAGGGGTACACTTTACAACACCAAAAATAAGGCACAATTAAGTCCATTTTAACATTAATTTTAAATTAAGTGTGAAAATGTTAAAGGGATACATTCTTCTACACTACATTTAGCCCCCACTTTAGTGAGAGGATGACCTTGCATCAAACTCACACTAAAGTAGACATTCAAAACGTATGTATGCAACAACAACAAGGTTACTCAATCATACACCATCAAAGACTAAAAGGAAAGATAAAAGGCGGATCAAGCCTTGACTATCCAACGCGATGTGGAACACGCCTTAGCTGTTTGTCCAAAAGAAAAGTCCAGATCAAGCCTTAACTGTCCAACACGATGTGGAACACGTCTCTTCTATTTGTCCAAAATGTTCACAAGTGAAACATGATGTCCACTATGCAAACAACAATGGATGCTCACTTCGGGCTAATGGAACCTCAGGCTGTCCACTACGTGAAAAGTGGCTTAGTGAGAAAGTCATACTAGGTCTACATGATCTCACTATACTAACCATACCAAAGCTATCCCTCTGATAATTCCAATAGGGCGGCACAAAACAAAAACAAAAATTTCGAGCTTCACAAGGTTAACAAGTTGTATTATGCTAAACACATGAACAAAATAAAAATAAAGGTTTGTTCAAAGGGATATTGCTTAGTTTGTGTAAGGTCTTTTCTTAGGGAACATTGTGCATAACGTCTCCAAGAGAGGACAAGTCAAGGATAAAAGAAATATCACGCTCTCGGAGGACATCAAACCCAATGACACCACCAAGAAAAAGACGCATCACAAGAAGAAAGAAAATCACATAATGAAACATAAGGAATGTCAAAATTTTAAAAATAATAATGTCAATGTATGCCCCCACTTTAAAGAAATTTCTAGCACCATTGTTGTGAGCAATTTATTTTAAAGTAGCAAATAATCAATGCTAAGCTTATTCGGAAAGCTCTATGCTAAGTCATATGTTTTCAAATGAAATTACATCATGAAAAAGAGAGGAAGGGATTGCCCTTAAAATGAAATCACAAAACACATAAGGGATTTACGAATTCGAGGTCAGTATATCTTTGCTACAATGTGATTATAAAGCTCAAAAATGTCATCTTCCCCAAATACTCAAATAACAGGGAGAATGACACATAGAGAGTGAAAACAAAGAAAAAAACTTTTGGGTCAACATGGAAGAGACCTAAATGTTTCAACACCTTGCGTCATTCCCAAAAGGAAGACACAAGATAAAGAAAAGATAAATGTTTACAACATATAGAAGAATGCAGGTACAAATAGAGGAATGCACATGAAGAGAGATACATCAAACAAAATAGTACAGGGAGATCACATTACACACATGCAATGACACAAAGAACATGTAAAAGAAAACAAAGACACAACTAATAAGGCACATGCAAGTCAACCTATAGTAGGTCATTTGCATCCCAATCTTGATCAATATATGCAGAAGGTGGATAACTAGCCAAAGGGACAACATTAAGTGCCAAACTAGGACAAGCACCAAGTTCAACACTCTTATTAGGATGATCATCATTTAAGCTCATAGAAGATGAAAACAATGAATTCAACTCATTATGCATTTGTTCATCAATCTTTGCAATTTCATTATCATCATCCAAGTTGATCACCAGAAGGTTACGTGTTCAATTCATGTTAGGTTCACCAAAATAAAATAAAGAAAAAAAGTATAGGAGTGGGTTACCAAAATGGAATTGATGAACCACTTAGGGACCTATCTCTCCTTCTATTTTATTAGAAAGTGAGATCCACACAATGAAATGACTATCAACCCTTAGGTGAATCAAGTTAAAGTGTGAATCTACATATTTCATTTTTTTGCAAGGACGGGGATCTTGGTCAAACAACACTTTGGGGAGAAAAACTAAAAATAGTAAACTAACTCCAAAATGCAATCTACAACTTGGAATAGATAGATGAAACTCAAAATAAGCAAAACCAAAAATTAGATCATAGATCAGAGAAGGGAAGAATGATGTTTACCAATCACCAAAAGCCAGTTGCTGAAGCTGATTTGGGACTCATTCGCCTAGGGGCGAATGGGTCCTGAGTTAGGGTTTGTCAAAAAATTTTGGGAGCCTCTGCTACATATCCGAATCCTTCAATTTGCCTAGGTTTTAGGTTCAGAAAGTCAAAAATAAATTCTGCAAGTGAGTTTTCATGATATGACAACTTTTGCAACTTTGACAAGTTCTCCAATTTTTCTCTTCAAGAGATCTTCAAGATTTCTTCCACCTAAATCTGCAAACACAAATCAAAAGGGAAAAATGTTTTGTTTTTTTGTAAATGGGGGTTTGCCTTAGTCAAACCTGTTTTGGTAATCAATCTTTGAAATGAAATGAAACATGAAAAAGGGAATGAATAATGAAAAAATATATGCTACCACTCAACAAACTCTTGCATAAATATTAGAATGTAAATCTTCAACTTGCATGAAATGACTTCAATGGATGTGGATCTTGAACCTTGGATCTTGACTCAAGAAATAATGCTTTGAATTGCTTGAATGGATCATGAAACCTACATCATCATATTAGCTCCAATAACATACATGGTGTAAGAAGACCTTAATATGACAATTGGATTTTGATTGCTACAATAAATCTTCAATAAATTTTCCTTTGAATGCCTTGAATTGCTCTTTATCATCAATTTTACTTTACTTTTGCTCACTTGAAAATCTTAGATGAAACTTAGTGAAATAACCTCATATTTATCGATATGTGTCCTTAATTTTTTGAAATTCAAATATCACAAGTCGACATCTAAATATGGATTTGTATATGTTAAAATTCTGCCGAAAACATAATTTAAATTTAGGTTCTCGGTCTAAGGGAGGACCCAAACCGTAGGACACATTTCTCAATGATAAGTATTATGTTAAGGCATTAATAAATGTTGGTCGTCTTCGAAAAATGTAATTAAATAGACTTGGATTTGAATTAAAGGGGCCAATTAAGGAAAATTAAGCTCAATTAATTAAAGGATCCCTAAATAAATGTGAAAGTGTAAAGAGGTACACTTTACAACACCAACAATAAGGCACAATTAAGTCCATTTTAACATTAATTCTAAATTAAATGTAAAAATGTAAAAGGGATACATTTTTCTACACTACAAGAATAAACTAAATTAGAAAGCTATAAGTACTATTTATTTGTCTTTTAATATCCGTTGATGAATGTGTCTAAGGAACATAGGTACATAATATTAGTTTGAGAGTTTTGTAAATGAACTTTTGAAAATGTTGTATTCGTCAAAGATGAAAAGTAGAGTTGGTATATGATCATCTCAATCATAAGAGGAGTTGATCAACTCCATATAAGCCCAATGATCATATGTAACCAAAATAACATTCCACACAAGAAAGAAGCAATGAAAATGCTATGAAGCTAGTGTTGAAAATGGAGGTAATTATGTAGCTTTAAAAGTTGTAATCTATTATACTCTAGATTTAATTTAGTGTTCTTTGTTACAATTTCTTTGTGGATGATTATCTATTTAGATTCATTTTACCATTTGTAGAAGTAGACAAAAGATTGTAGAAGAATAAGACCAGAAGATAGAAGTGACACAACATATACCGTGGAGAAACCCTTTTGGGAAAAAACTCCACCACCAGAATCAATAGTGCTTGTATTATTTAACTTTAGAACAAGATTACAATAATTTTTTATCAATCCTTGCTTGAGATGCTTCTTTTTCCTTCAACAATTCTTCTTCACGACCTACAATAAAATCTGATGGAACTCTCTTCAACTTGCTGCAATTTCTAGACAATAATGAGCTTACAATTACAAAGCACGAAGCTTATCTCACAAAACTTATGCCTATTCTTTGCAAGTAGAGTTCTTCCGTGAAAAAAAATGTCAAACCAAGTCCTTCATCAATTTGGGCATCCAAAACTGAAGTGCTAACTCAACGTTGATTACAAAGATATATTGTAAGCTTCTCCTCAAAGTTGGTGCCCAAGAATGGGCCCACTTAACTTAGCCTTATAAAATATCTTATCATGCAAAAGTGTTACTTCCAAGATGCCAACTTGGGTGCCCAAGGTGGGTCCAAGTCAATCTCTATTAACTGAAACATATCTCTCCACCATTCATGCAAATATCATGCATGATTGATCATCCCCACTTAATTGAATGTAACACCTGTTATCTGCCATTCAACTCAAGTCATTAGTCATGCATTCCAAGTCAATTGAAGTCAACTAGCATTCAATTGAAACTAACAACAAGCAACTAAAGATAACTGAACCATAACTGAATTGAATTGAACTGAATTGAACTGAAATGAACTGAATTGAATTGAATTGAACTAAACTGAATTGAACTGAACTAAATTGAACTAAACGTCATGCATGTAAACATCAATCCCTAACTTCTAAGATCTTTACATGCATTACTGAAGTGTTATCTTTCTCCAAATAGTTAACTTAACTCAAGGTGAGTTCCACCTTCCATGTGGGTGCCCCATGTGCTCCTATTTTGTAGGAGCTCTTCTTAGGCGTCCCCACATGTTCCTATCATTTATAATTAATTAAAAATGTCAATATACATATTCATTTCATTTGAATTTAATCTCTTTCTAATCCTAGTGTTGGGGAACACTTTCCAAGGACTTAGAAGATACATGAAATAATGTTTAGGATTGCAATTAAATGGCATCCTATTCCCAACATTCTCCCACTTGAAATTATACATTGCAATTATTCTAAACAAGGAATCATTATTATAAATCAAGTATAGGACTCAAGGCTAGTGGCCTTCCTACACCAACTAATCAATCCATGCCAACTTCAAATACAACATGCATAATCATGAAGCTCCAAGCAAATGATTAATACTCAAAACCAAGAGAACTTATCTGTAGGAACTGGTTTTGTAAGATAGTCTACAACATTAATCAAAGTGTCAAATTTCTCAATTAATACCTTCCCACTCTCAACCATTTCTCGCACAAAGTGATACTAAACATCAACATGCTTAGTACGAGCATGATACATAGGATTTTTGGCTAAACAAATAGCATTCTGACTATTACATTCAAGTTTAACTTGCAATTAAAACCAATACCTTTCCCAAATCTCTGGAGGCATGTGAAACTATCGTGTGTTGAACTCACGTCCAACCAAGGTGTAGGCTTCTTAGTCTTTATTGTTGAAAAAGCTTTTCTTACAAGTAACCATTCCAACATATATCTCTTACCATAAGAGAACTCAAGCTTCACCTATTTCTCCAAGTATTCATGAGGACCTGTAACCAACCTATCCATGCCAAACTCCAAATGCAACATATCACTATCATGAAGTAATCAAGCAAATGATTAATGTACCCAATACATAAGAGAACTACACAAGATCAATGTCAAATCTCCAATCGTAAATCATGAATATAAATATGATCTAACATGATCTAACCATCTCCAAGATCACATGCATCATAACATACATAAACATCCTAGTCTCAAGAGAAAAAGTACCATGCCAAACTCTAAATGTGTATCAAGAGTAAACAATGACATAATAGCAACCACTCTAAACATATCCCCAATCACATGAAGATAACCTTACCAATGATGCATCCACACCACTGCCAACAACTCCCACTGAACTGTGGTACAACCTACACATGGCATCATGACTACCATCCTCTTCATGAAGATCACTCTTTAACATCAAGCAAAGAGTCGTCACTAACATTTTTACATGAAATGATCAATGCATGATTACTGTCATTCGAGAATTCCTCTGTAGAAGAATCAAACTCTTTTTCTTGTTCTTACAATCTTTCTTCACATGTCCCAGTTTCCCACAGTTCTAACACTTTACCTTACTTTGTCTTTTTGACTTACCCTTCCCTTCCTTGTCTCCCCTAGGTTCCTTTTTTTTCAGGCTTACCTTTTACAAACAAGGCATCTTGGATTTCCGTTTTAGAATTCCTCCTCATCTCCTCTGATAGGAGAGTAGGAATTATATTGTCAATCTTCGGATTTGCACCACTACCAGTGATAACAACAATTAGATTTGTTAGGAATTGCATGTAGAAAATATCAATTAAATGCAAATAAAGATTAAACAGAGGAATGAAAAACATAGAAATAATAACGGGAGACAATATTTAATGTGGTTCACCCAAACTCAAGCTACATCACCCAACAGAGAGTCCAATATTATTATCCAGTAAATCAAATCGATTACAACTAGTAATCCTTGCAACTAAATACCGCAGTAAAATGCTACAATACAATCTCAACAAAAACCCTAACCCTCAGCCTTTTATCAAGACTTATGTCAGTTACAAAATAGGGTTTTTTTTATGTCGGCCAATAGAAAAAGTAACTCCCAACACCTTTATAAAATAATAAAAATTGTCAGAGGTTTCTGCCGCACTGCCCCCAAAACCCCGTTAAATAATTTGGGGGGAAACTGTGCCGATAAAAGTGGGGAAAATTTAACTTCTGAGTCTGATTAGGCTCCATATACCAACAATCTCCCACTTGGAGACTGATCAAACTCCACCCCATATCATCTCCCACTTGGAGACTGATCATAACACCACTGACCCTGTAGCTCCCACTGGAAATAAGCACCTTGGACCCTTTTGTTATGATTTTATTGTTTTTAGTCTTGAAGACCAACCAAAGTTGTTCAGAGGAGCTCAACTTCTCCCTTGACACTACCTTTGTAAGCATATTCTTTGGATTGTCATCTATATGTATCTTTTCCAGTCTTAACTGTCCATTATCCAACACCGACCGAATGAAGTGATACCTCAATTGTATGTGTTTGGTCTTTAAATGCAAGACATAATTCTTTGCAAGATGTATAGCACTCTGGCTATCTGTAAACAAATAACTATTGGACTGTTGTTTTCCCAATTCTTCCATGAAAGGTTGTAGCCATATGATCATCTCCTTGCTTGCCTCTATTGCAGCTATATACTTTGACTCTATGGTGGATAACACAACCACCTTTTGCAACCGTGAGATCCAACTTACTGCTGTCCCACCTTCAGTAAAGACATAACCTGTAGTACTCCTGGTATCAATATCCCCTACCAAATCTGAGTCTACATAACCTGATAAATCAATATTAGAGCCCCCAAAACATAAATGTTTATTGGATGTACCTCTCAAATATCTGAGAACCCATTTTACTACATTTCAATGCTCCAATCCGGGATTACTCGTATACTTGCTTACGACTCCAACAACATGTGCAATATTCAGTCTCATGTATACCATGGAATACATTAAACTTCCTATAGCTAAAACATGTGGTACCTTGGACATTTTGTCTTCCTCCTCTTGTGTCTTTGGACACATTTCTTTAGTCAATTTCAAATGACTAGACAAAGGTGTGCTGATAGCTTTTGCATTCTCCATGTGGAATCTCTGCAACATCTTTTCAACATAACCAGCTTGAGATAGAGTTAATTTTTTGTTCTTCCTATCTCTGCAAATTCTCATACCAAGGATTTGTTTTGCTGCCTCCAAGTCCTTCACAGAAAATGATTTTTCTAATTGTTGTTTTAACTCACTTATGTGATCCATGTTAGACCCTGCTACAAGCATGTCATCAACATATAAACATAAAATAATGTAGCTATCATTATCTAACCTTTTAAAATAAACACAATGGTCAGAATTACACCTGTTGTAGCCTTATTCAACCATAAAACTATCAAATTTCAAGTACCATTGCCGAGGGGCTTGTTTCAAGCCATATAAACTCTTATTCAATCTGCATACCAATTTCTCCTTATCTTTGACCTCAAATCCTTGGGGTTGTTCCATATATATCTCCTCCTCCAAATCACCATGGAGAAAGGAGGTTTTCACATCTAGCTGTTCCAAATGCAAATCTTCAACAACCACAATACTTAAAGTAGTATGAATAGAAGTCATCTTAATAACAAGAGAATTTTTTTTAGCAAAATCAATTCATTTTTTCTGTGCAAATCCTTTGACAACTAACATGACTTTAAATCTGTTCTTACCTCCATCTTCCTCTTTCAACCTATGAACCCATTTGTTTGGTAGAGCCTTTTTACCTGCAGACAACTTGCATAATTCCCAAGTCTAATCTTTCAGCAAGGAGTCCATTTCTTCTTCCATTGCATGCTCCCATTGAACCTTTGTATCCACCTACATAGCTTCATCATACCCTTCAGATTCACCAACATCTGTTAACAAAATAGAATACAAAGAGAGAGAATCTTTTTGGAGGTCTACTTGTCCTTGAAGATCGTCTAACATTCATTGGAGTTTGTGGTATTTGTTGTTGTTGTTGTTGCAGAGCAAGAGGAACCACTGAAACATTAATATCTGGAGTATCATCTAGCACCACAAAATCCTTTTCTTTCTTCTCATGTTGTTGCAACCAATCTTTGTACAACACCTTCTCATTGAATACAACATCCCCGCTTCTCACAATTTTTTAGATTTTCAATATCCCAAAGTCTATAACCAAATTTATCAATGCCATATCCAACAAAGATACAGTTTTTTTTATTTTGCATCCAACTTGGTTCTATTTTCAGAATCTACATGTGCAAATGCTTCATATCCGAAGGTTTTGAGAAAAAAATAACTCACCTTCTTACCTGTCCATGCTTCCTCTAGAATACCACAACCCAAATAAATTGAAGGACCTCTATTAATTAAATATACAATGGTATTGATAGCTTCTGCCCACATGTTTAAAAGCAACTCGACATGCAATCTCATGCTCCTTGCACACTCCATTATTGTCCTATTCATGCACTCAACCACTCCATTTTCTTGTGGAGTCCCTGGAACCATTTTCTGCCTACAAATTCCATTAAAGGAACAATAATCCTCAAATTCTTTGCGACAATACTCACCACCATTATTAGATCTGAGACATTTTAATCTTTTACCCGTTTCATTCTCAACCAAGCTTCTCCATTTGTTAAAAGTTTCAAATACATCATATTTTTTTCTAAGAAAATAAATCCAAACCTTCCTAGTTGCATCATCTATGAATGCAACATAATACCGAGAGCCATCAAGAGAAGATATCTAAGCTGTTCCCCATACTTTTGTATGCACAAGCTCCAACTTTTCATCTTTCTTTTGCTTCCCATCCTTGAAAAAACTAACTTTTTTTGTTTGCCATACACACAACTTTCACAGAAATCCATATTAATGCATTTCAAACATGGTAAAACTTTCTTAGAATGAAGTACCTTCATACCTTTTTCACTCATATGCCCAAGTCTGTTATGCCACAGTGCTAATTCAGAATCTATAGCAATTGTCTGATTTTCTACCTGCTGAACTGCAACAACTGTTCCTGAACATTGATTTTTATCTGCAATAGCTAAAGTAGAAGGAACAATATGATCTGTACAAAGATATAAGGTGCCTACTTTCACACCTTTTGAAACTTTCTAATTTTTATCACTAAATGTAACAACACAACCTTCATCATTTATTTTCCCTACTGAAATTAAATTTCTCTTTAACTTTGAAATGTGTCTTACCTCATGTAGTAGCCAATGATTCCCATTCTACAACTTAATCTTGATTCTTCCCTTTCCAACAATCTGATAGGGTTCGTTATCTCCCAAATAAACCAACCCAAAATCCCCTTGGACATAATCAAGAAAATAACTTCTATGGAGCGTAGCATGAAATGAAGCCCCTGAATCTAACACCCAAGAATCATCAACATTATCAAGGGAAAAAATCAAAGCATCCTCATCAAATTTGTTACTTATCACATTTGCCTCTTTACTTCCTTCCTTTTTGTCTCTTTTATTTTTCTGAGACCAACAATCTTTCTTTAAATGAGCGACTTACCACAGTACCAACAATCCTTCTTGTCTCTAGATTGGGACCTTTTGTCCGTTGATTTTCCTCGTGACTTCCCACGACTTTCAGAATTGTTTTCTCTCTCCTTTGTTCTGCCCCTGCTTTCTACATTCAAAACATTGCCTGATGTGGATGTTCCACTTGAGTTTTTCCTACAAATTTCCTCGCTCAAAATAACACCAACATCATCAAATTTCAATGTATTCAAACCAAAAACATAATTGCTAACAACCGTTACCAAACAATTCTAGCTTTCAAGCAAAGAACATAGAATCAAAAGAGCCCTAACTTCATCAAAATTTACATTTACAAAAGTTAATTGTTTGGTAACCATATTAAACTCATTTAAATGATCAACAATTGACCCACTTTCTACCATTTTCATATTAAATAAACGCTTCATAAAAAATACCTTATTCGAAGCGAAAGGATTTTCATATAACTTCGCTAGGGTTTCCATCAACTCTTGAGTTGTCTTTGTTGTTGTAATATTGAATGCCACTGATTGTTCCAGGCATAAAAAATGGCTCCCAGTGATTTTTTGTTTAGAACATTCCAATCCTCATCACTCATTGTTGCCAGTTTCTTGGATATTCCTTCCAATGACCTCCATAAATCCTTCTGATAGAGATAATCCTCCATCTGCATTTTCCATAACTGATAGTTCTACCCATTGAATTTATCTACCTTCAATTTACCCTCGTCCGCCATTGCTCCCACTTAACCGTGAGACTTTCCTACAGACAATAATTGAACACAACCCGCTCTGATACCACTTGTTAGGAATTGCATGCAGAAAATATCAATTAAATGTAAATAAAGATTAAATAGAGGAATAAAAAAACATAAATAATAAAAGTGAGAGACAATATTTAATGTGGTTCACCCAAACTCGGGCTACATCCACTAATAGAAAGTCCAATATTATTATCTAGTAAATCAAACCAATTACAACTAGTAATCCTTGCAATTCAATACCGCTTCAAAATGTTACAATACAATTTCAATAGAAACCCTAACCCTTATCCTTTTATCAAGACTTATGTCAGTTACAAAATAGGTTTTTTTTTTAAATTTTTTTTATGTCGACCAATAGAAAAAATAATTCTCGACACCTTTATAAAATAATAAAAATCGTGAGAGGTTTCGGGGGCATTGCCCCTCGACCCTGCCTTGTATCACGACAAAGAGCGCGCTAGGGGTGCTACCCCTGGACCTTGCAAGGGGCGCTGCCCCCAAACCCCCGTTAAATAATTTGGGGAAAAACCATGCTGATAAAAGTGGGGAAAATTTAACCTCCGAGCGTGATTAGACTCCATATACCAACAAGAGTTTCTCAAGATTCTAGTAAAGAACAAAGTAACAAAATGCATTTATCTTCATCTTCTAGCTTTACATCTCCAAATGCTAATTGAATTAGAATGAAATAACAATCATTCAAATGATTTGCAACAGAATCACCATCTTTCATCTTTAAAGAATACAACTATCTTTTCAGATACAACTTATTAGTAAGACTTTTAGTTTGATAAATATCACCTATTCTCTTCCACAATTTATATGCAGTAGTTTCTTCTGAAACATTTAAGAGAACAACATCAACAAGACATAATCTTATGGTCCCTCTTGCCTTCTTATCAAGCTTAGCCCAATCCTCATCTGACATCGTTGTAGGTGACTTTGTCTCATTACCAATAGCTAACCACTGATCTCTCTCTTCAAGAATATCCTCCATTTTTAGTTTCCATATCTCATAATTAGATCCATTGAATCTTTCAATATCTAAACGAGAATTAAAACTCATTGTAACAAACTTATTTTCCAAAATCAACAATAACACAATAGCAAAAGTGTTGAAAATGGAAGTAATTATGTAGCTTAATACTTTGTAAAAGTATGAGATTGTAGTTCTAAATAAGTGTTCTTTGTTACATATTCTTTGTAGATGATTATCTATTTAGATTCATTTTCAACATTTGGTATCAGAGCTGCGGTTGGGTAGAGTTTGGGATGTCTTTCTCTTAAAAGTTTGAAGGTTTTTTGGCTGTAGTGGGAGCTTTTACTATTGTGTTATTGCTGATTTTGGAAAATAAGTTTGTTACAACGAGTTTTAATTCTCATTTAGATATTGAAAGATTCAATGGATTTAATTATGAGATGTGGAAAATAAAAATGGAGGATCTCCTTGAAGAGAGAGATCAGTGGTTAGCTGTTGGTAATGAGATAAACTCACCTACAACGATGTCAAATGAGAATTGGGCTAAGCTTGATAAGAAGGCAAGAGGGACCATAAGATTATGTCTTGCTAATGATGTTCTCTTGAATGTTTCAGATGAAACTACTGCATATAAGTTGTGGAAGAGAATAGGTGATATCTATCAAACCAAAAGTCTTACTAATAAGATGTAGCTGAAAAGACAGTTGTATTCTTTAAAGATGAAAGATGGTGATTTTGTTGCAAATCATTTGAATGCTTTTAATTTGATTCTAAGTTAGTTAGCATTTGTAGATGTAAAGCTAGAAGATGAAGATAAATGCATTTTGTTACTTTTTTTTACCAGAATCTTGGGAAAATCTAATTGTTGCTATCAGTGGTAGTGGTGCAGATACGAAGATGGACAATATAATTCCTACTCTCTTATCAGAGGAGATGAGGAGGAAGTCTAAAATGGAAATCCAAGATGCCTTGTTTGTAAAAGGTAGGCTTGAGAAAAAGGAACCTAAGGGAGACAAGGAAGGGAAGGGTAAGTATGAAGGACGAAGTAAGGCAAAGTGTTGAAATTGTGGGAAACTGAGACATGTGAAGAAGGATTGTAAGAACAAGAAAAAGAGTTTTGATTCTTCTACATAGGAATACTTAGATGATGGTAATAATGCATTGATCATTTCATGTAAAAATGTTAGTGATGACTCTTTGCTTGATGTTAAAGAGTGATCTTTATGAAGAGGATGGTAGTCATGATGCCATGCGTAGCTCGTACCACGGTTTAATGGAAGTTGTTGGCAGTGACGTGGATGCATCATTGGTAAGGTTATCTTCATGTGATTGGGGATATGTTTTTTCTTTGTTTAGAGTGGTTGTTGTTATGTCATTGTTTACTCTTAATATGCGTTTAGAGTTTGGCATGGTACTTGTTCTCTTGAGACTAGGATGTTTATGTATGTTATGATGCATGTGATCTCCTTGGAGGAGATGGTTAGATCATGTTGTCATGTTTATGTTCCCGATTCATGATTGGAGCTTTGACATTGATCTTGTGTAGTTCTCATATGTATTGGTTACATTAATCATTTACTTAATTACTTCATGATAGTGTTATGTTGCAGTTGGAGTTTGGCAAGGATTGGTTGGTTACATGTCCTCATGGATACTTGGAGAAATAGGTGAGGCTTGAGTTCTCTTATGGTAAGAGATATATGTTGGAATGGTTACTTGTAAGAAAAGCTTTATCAACAGTAAAGACAAAAAATCCTACACCTTGGTTGGACATGAGTTCAACACACTCAATGGTTTCACATGCCTCCAAAGAGGTAGTTTGGTTACAGAGACTTGGGAAAGGTATTGGTTTAATTGCAAGTAAATTAAACTTGAATGTGATAGTCAGAGTGCTATTTGTTTAGACACAAATCCTATGTATCATGCTCATCCTAAGCATGTTGATGTTCAGTATCACTTTGTGTGAGAAATGGTTGAGAGTGTGAAGGTATTAATTGAGAAAGTTGACACTTTAATTAATGCTACAAATTATCTTATGAAACCAGTTCCTACAGATAAGTTCTCTTGGTTTTAAGTATTAACCATTTGCTTGGAGCTTCATGATTATGTAGGTTGCATTTGAAGTTGGCATGGATTGATTAGTTGGTGTAGGAAGGCCATTGACCTTGAGTCCTGTACTTGATTTATAATAATGATTCCTTATTTAAAATAATTGCAATGTATAATATCAAATGGGAAAATGTTGGGAATAAGATGCCATTTAATTGCAATCCTAAACATATTTCATGTATCTCCTAAGTCCCTGGAAAGTGTTCCCCAACACTAGGATTAGAAAGAGATTAAGTTCGAATGAAATGAACATGTAAATTGACATTTGTAATTAATTCTAAATGATAGTAACATGTGGGGACGCCCAAGAAGAGCTCCTACAAAATAGGAGCACATGGGGTGCCCACATAGAAGGTGGAACTCACCTTGAGTTAATTTAACTGTTTGGAGAAAACTAACACTTCAGTAATGCATGTAAAGATCCTAGAAGTTAGGAATTGATGTTTACATGCATGGATTTCAGTTCAGTTTAGTTTAGTTTAGTTTAGTTCAATTTAGTTTAGTTTAGTTGAGTCATCGTTCAGTTATCTTCAGTTGCATGTAGTTAGTTTTAGTTGAATTCTAGTTGACTTCAGTTGACTTGGAATGCATGACTAATGACTTGAGTTGCATGCTAGATAATAGGTGATACATTAAGTTAAGTGGGGATGCTCAATCATGCATGATATTTGCATGAATGGTGGAGATATATGTTCTAGTGAACAAAAATTGACTTGGACCCACCTTGGGCGCCCAAGTTCACATCTTGGAGTTAACACTTTTTCATGATAAGATATTTTATAAGGCTACGTTAAGTGGGCCCATTCTTGGGCACCAACTTTGAGGAGAAGCTTACAAGATATCTTTGTAATCAACGTTGAGTTAGCACTTCATTTTTGGACGCCCAAATTGATGAAGGACTTGATTTGAATTTGTTTTTCACGAAAGAAATCTACTTGCAAAGAATAGGCGTAGGTTTTGTGAGATAAGCTTTGTGCTTTGTAATTGGGCTCATTATTATCTATAAATTGCAGCAAGTTGAAGAGAGTTCTATCAAATTTTATTGCAAGTTGTGAAGGGGTAAAAGCACAAAGTTGTGTCACATTTTTAGCCAACTTATCAGCATAATTGAATTTAAATATTTCTAACAAAAAATCAATTTTGGTTGAAAACATATGATCTAGTAAAATTCATTCTAGTTAAGTTAGTTACTTCCACAACTTTTTCAACAAAATTTTTTGGCTAAAAATATATGGAGAACCATTTTGAGTCCAATTTACCAAAAAAATAAAAATATTTGAAAAACTTGAAGTTTCAATAACTCGTACTAATGTAAATAACATTTAAAAAAAATATAAAAATATCTTTTTATAGATCCATAAGTGTAGTTTTAAAAAATATATTTATTTTAATAGTTTAATTATTTTTTATTTTTACAAAAAAATAGGTTATCAACACAAAATATTAGGTTGATTACTATGCCAAGGAAAAATACTAAAACTTATTAAAAAAATTGAAAAAATATGATGCGCTAGATAAAAGAATCTATTTCAAGATGGTATACTTTTTTTCCATTTTAGATAAATATTTATTATGAAAGTTGGCGTTCGATGAAAACAATTGTTTTTTGATTCACGCATATTTTAATATTTATTTAAAAATATATATTTATCAAAATTGGAAAAAAATATATCCATGCATTAAAATTTTAAGTTATAAACACACAAAAAATTTGAAAGAAAAAAAAAAAATTACTATAAAAAGTTTGATGCCTCATGCAACTTCATTTTTTGACATTTTATCAACAACTAAATTATAATGTTAATTTATTAAAAACTAGTTTAAAATAAAATTTTAATTTTTTGAAAAAATACAAACATAAAATATATTAAAAAATACATATTTTACTAGTTTACATCATTTCAAAATTCAAAACATATATGCCACTTTTTAGTGATTCAAGTTTAAAAGTTGGATTAGCGTTGGTCATTTCCTTTATAAAGTGTGACACAACTTTGTGCTTTTACCCGAAGAAGAATTGTTGAAGGCAAAAGAAGCATCTCAAGCAAGGATTGATAAAGAATTATTGTGATCTTGTTTTAAGGTTAAATAATACAAGCACTATTGATTTTGGTGGTGGAGTTTTTTCCCGAAAGGGTTTCTCCACGATATATGCTATGTCACTTCTATCATTTGGTCTTATTCTTCTACAATCTTCTGTCTATTTCTACAAATAGTAAAATAAATTTAAACAGATAATCATTCACAAAGAGTCTGTAACAAAGAACACTTATTTAGATCTACAGTATAATAGTTTTACAAGTTCTAAAGCTACATAATTACCTCCATCTTAAGCTGGTTATGTTGAAAAGGTGTTGCAGAGATTCCACATGGAGAATGCAAAAGCTATCAACACACCTTTGTCTAGTCATTTGAAATTGACTAAAGAGATGTGTCCAAAGACACAAGAGGAGGAAGACAAAATGTCCAAGGTACCATATGCTTCAGCTATAAGAAGTTGAATATATGCCATGATATGCATGAGACCGGATATTACACATGTTGTTGGAGTCGTAAGTAGGTATATGAGTAATCCCGGATTGGAGCATTGGAATGTAGTAAAATGGGTTCTCAGTTATTTGAGAGGTACATCCAATAAAAAATTATGTTTTGGGGGCTCTAATATTGATTTAGCAGGTTATGTAGACTCAGATTTGGTAGGGGATATTGATACCAGGAGGAGTACTATAGGTTATGTCTTTACTGTAAGTGGGACAACAGTAAGTTGGAACTCACGGTTGTAAAAGGTGGTTGTTTTATCCACCACAGAGTCAAAGTATATAGCTGCAATAGAGGAAAGCAATGAGATGATATGGCTACAACCTTTTATGGAAGAATTGGGAAAACAACAGGCCAATAGTTATTTGTTTACAGATAGTCAGAGTGCCATACATCTTGCAAAGAATTATGTCTTGCATTTAAAGACCAAACACATAGAGTTGAGGTATCGCTTCTTTCAGTTGGTGTTGGATGATGGACAGTTAAGACTGGAAAAGATACATATAGATGACAATCCAACTGATATGTTTACAAAGGTAGTGTCAAGGGAGAAGCTGAGCTCCTCTTCAACTTTGGTTGGTCTTCAAGACTGAAAACAATAAAATTAGAACAACAGGGTCCAGGGTGCTTATTTCCAGTGGGAGCTACAAGGTCAGTGGTGTTATGATCAGTCTCCAAGTGGGAGATTGTTGGTATATGGAGTCTAATCAGACTCAGAGGTTAAATTTTCCCCACTTTTATCGACGCGGTTTCCCCCCAAATTATTTAATGGGGGTTTGGGGGTAGCGCCCCCGAAACCTCTCATGATTTTTATTATTTTATAAAGGTGTTGGGAGTTACTTTTTCTATTGGATGACATAAAAAAATCCTATTTTGTAACCGACATAAGTCTTGATAAAAGGCTGAGGGTTAGGGTTTTTGTTGAGATTGTATTGTAGCATTTTACAACGATATTTAGTTGCAAGGATTACTAGTTGTCATTGGTTTGATTTACTGGATAATAATATTGGACTCTCTATTGGGTGATGTAGCCCGAGTTTGGGTGAACCACATTATATATTCTCTCCCGTTATTATTTTTGTGTTTTTCATTCCTCTGTTTAATCTTTATTTGCATTTAATTGATATTTTTTGCATGCAATTCCTAACAAATCTAATTGTTGCTATCACTAGTATTGGTGCAGATATGAAGATTGACAATATAATTCCTACTCTCCTATCAGAGGAGATGAGGAGGAAGTCTAAAATGAAAATCCAAAATGCCTTGTTTGCAAAAGGTAAGCTTGAGAAAAAGGAACCTAAGGGAGACAAGGAAGGGAAGGGTTTGTCAAAAGGACAAAGTAAGGTAAAGTGTTGGAACTGTGGGAAACCGAGACATGTGAAGAAGGATTGTAAGAACAAGAAAAAAAGTTTGATTCTTCTACAAAGGAATTCTCGGATGACTGTAATCATGCATTGATCATTTCATGTAAATTTTTTAGTGACGACTCTTTGCTTGATGTTAAAGAGTGATCTTCATGAAGAGGATGGTAGTCATGATGCCATGTGTTGGTCGTACCACGGTTCAGTGGGAGTTGTTGGTAGTGGCGTAGATGCATCATTGGTAAGGTTATCTTCATGTGATTGGGGATATGTTTAGAGTGGTTGCTATTATGTCATGGTTTACTCTTGATACGTATTTAGAGTTTGGCATGGTACTTTTTCTCTTGAGACTAGGATGTTTATGTATGTTATGATGCATGCGATCTCTTTGGAGGAGATGGTTAGATTACAGGTCCTCATGGATACTTGGAGAAATACGTGAGGCTTGAGTTCTCTTATGGTAAGAGATATATGTTGGAATGGTTACTTGTAAGAAAAGCTTTTTCAACAGTAAAGACCAAGAATCCTACACCTTGGTTGGACATGAGTTCAACACTCTTAGTGGTTTCACATGCCTCCAAAGAGGTAGTTTGGTTATAGAGACTTGGGAAAGGTATTGGTTTAATTGCAAGTAAGTTAAACTTGAATGTGATAGTTAGAGTGATATTTGTTTAGCCAAAAATTCTATGTATCATGCTTATCCTAAGCATGTTGATGTTCAATATCACTTTGTGCGAGAAATGGTTGAGAGTTTGAAGGTATTAATTGAGAAAGTTGACACTTTAATTAATGCGGCAAATTATTTTATGAAACCAGTTCCTACAAATAATTTCTCTTGGTTTTAAGTATTAATCATTTGCTTGGAGCTTCATGATTATGTAGGTTGCATTTGAAGTTGGCATGGATTGATTAGTTGGTGTAGGAAGGCCATTGGCCTTGAGTCCTGTACTTGATTTATAATAATGATTCATTGTTTGGAATAATTGCAATGTATAATGTCAAATGGGAGAATGTTGGGAATATGATGCCATTTAATTGCAATTCTAAACATATTTCATGTATCTCCTAAGTCCTTGGAAAGTGTTCCCCAACACTAGGATTAGAAAGAGATTAAGTTCGAATGAAATGAACATGTAAATTGACATTTGTAATTAATTCTAAATGATAGGAACATGTGGGGATTCCCAAGAAGAGCTCCTACAAAATAGGAGCACATGGGGCACCCACATAGAAGGTGGAACTCACCTTGAGTTAAGTTAACTGTTTGGAGAAAGATAACACTTCAATAATGCATGTAATGATCCTAGAAGTTAGGAATTGATGTTTACATGCATGGATTTCAGTTCAGTTCAAGTTCAGTTAAGTTCAGTTCAGTTCAGTTCAGTTCAGTTCAGTCATGGTTCAGTTATCTTTAGTTGCATGTAGTTAGTTTCAGTTGAATGCTAGTTGACTTCAGTTGACTTGGAATGCATGACTAATGATTTGAGTTGCATGACAGATAACAAGTGATACATTTAGTTAAGTGGGGATGATGAATCATGCATGATATTTGCATGAATGGTGGAGAGATATGTTTCAGTTAACAAAAATTGACTTGGACCCACCTTAGGCACCCAAGTTGGCATCTTGGAGTTAACACTTTTGCATGATAAGATATTTTATAAGGCTACGTTAAGTGGGCCCATTCTTGGGCACCAACTTTGAGGAGAAGCTTACAAGATATCTTTGTAATCAATGTTGAGTTAGCACTTCAGTTTTGGATGCCCAAATTGATGGACTTGATTTTAATTTGTTTTTCACGGAAGAAATCTACTTGCAAAGAATAGGTGTAGGTTTTGTGAGATAAGCTTTTTACTTTGTAATTGGGCTCATTATTGTCTATAAATTGCAGCAAGTTGAAGAGAGTTCTATCAAATTTTATTGCAAGTTTTGTTCAGAAGAATTGTTGAAGGAAAAAGAAGCATCTCAAGCAAGGATTGATAAAGAATTATTGTGATCTTGTTCTAAGGTTAAATAATACAAGCACTATTGATTCTGGTGGTGGAGTTTTTTCTCGAAAGGGTTTCTCCACGATATATGCTATGCCACTTCTATCTTCTGGTCTTATTCTTCTACAATCTTCTGTCTATTTTTACAAATGGTAAAATAAATTTAAATAGATAATCATCCACAAAGAGTCTATAACAAAGAACACTTATTTAGATCTACAGTATAATAGTTTTACAAGTTCTAAAGCTACATAATTACCTCCATTTTCAACAAAAAGCTCCCACTATAGCCAAAAAACCTTCAAACTTTTAAGAGAAAGGCGTCCCAAACTCTACCCAACCGTTAGCTCTGATACCAAATGTTGAAAATGGAGGTAATTATGTAGTTTTAAAACTTGTCAAACTATTATACTGTAGATCTAATTAAGTGTTCTTTGTTACAATTTATTTGTGGATGATTATCTGTTTAGATTCATTTGACCATTTGTAGAAGTAGACAAAATATTGTAGAAGAATAAGACTAGAAGATAGAAGTGACACAACATATACCGTGGAGAAACCCTTTTGGAAAAAAAATCCACCACCAGAATCAATAGTTCTTGTATTATTTAACCTTAGAACAAGATTACAATAATTGTTTATCCATCCTTGCTTGAGATGCTTTTTTTTCCTTCAACAACTTTTCTTCACAACATGAAGTAAAATCTGATGTAACTCTCTTCTACTGGCTGCAATTTACAAAGAGTTTACAATTACAAAGCACAAAGCTTATCTCACAAAACCTACACCTATTCTTTTCAAGTAGAGTTCTTCCATGAAAAACAATGTCAAACCAAGTCCATCAATTTGGGCGTGCAAAATTGAAGTGCTAACTCAACGTTGATTATAAAGATATCTTGTAAGCTTCTCCTCAAAGTTGGCACCCAGGAATGGGCCCACTTAAATTAGCCTTATAAAATATCTTATCATACAAAAGTGTTAACTCCAAGATGCCAACTTGGGCTCCCAAGGTGGGTTCAAGTCAATCTCTGTTAACTGAAACATATCTCTCCACCATTCATGCAAATATCTTGCATGATTGATCATCCCTAGTTAACTGAATGTATCACCTGTTATCTATCATGCAACTCAAGTCATTAGTCATGCATTCCAAGTCAATTGAAGTCAACTAGCATTCAATTGAAACTAACTACATGCAACTGAAGATAACTGAATTGAATTGAATTAAACTGAATTGAACTGAATTGATACTGAACTAAACTAAACTGAACTAAACTAAGCTGAACTTCATGCATGTAAACATCAATCCCTAACTTCTAGGATCTTTACATGCATTACTTAAGTGCAGGCCTTAAATTTGACGGTCAACCTTGCCTGTCAACAATTTTTTTAATGACGATTATCTATTCAAAGGTGCCCTTAAAACATTATGATATATCTTAGTGTAAGTAAAATTATATATAAATGAAATATATATATCATTATAATTCTATATAAATTTTGATAGTCTATCCAAAATCTCTCCTTTCATCTAATACAATCTTCTTAAAATCTTGATTGTATTTTACGACAAAAATCTCTAAATACGGTCATACGGCCATCAAATTTAAGCCCTACTTAAGTGTTATATTTCTCCAAGCAGTTAACTCAAGGTGAGTTCCACCTTCCATGTGGGCGCCCCATGTGCTCCTATTTTGTAGGAGCTCTTTTTGGGCATCCCGACATGTTCCTATTATTTAGAATTAATTACAAATGTCAATTTACATGTTCATTTCATTCAAATTTAATCTCTTTCTAATCCTAGTGTTGGGAACACTTTCCAAGGACTTAGAAGATACATGAAATAATATTTAGGATTGCAATTAAATGGCATCCTATTCCCAATAGCTAGATACTTGATTAGATGCATAAATGAAATTGATACAATATAGAATAAAGAAACCCCTATTAGAAAGAAAAGGATGAAACTTAGGTGAAACCCTATGACATACTAACATCATGCCAAGTGTCTTAATCTTATGATCTATGAGATATAAAAAGAAAATACGTATGTAAGTGTGAATAAGACCTAATAAGAAATTGGTAATATGCCATATTCACACTGACGCTCCATTTAAGTGCAACATAGGGAGTGTGGAAAAACATTCAAATAATGGAAGGATGGGTCCTAAATTCAAGGTCAATGTTAGGAACCCATTTACAAAAAAATTTCTCACAAGTGGAATAAAGGATAAAATCTTGTAGGAAAAACCCCTCTCAAAAAGAAAAATATGCAAACAAACATGTACAAGTGAAAGAAGGAAGGAATCAACAAGACCCCTCGAAGGACTACCCTTGTCATCAATGTACAATGAATGTTCCCCCCACATGATTGAATGAGACTATGTGGCCCCCCACAGTGTATAATCTCCTATAGTAATGGTAGATGCTTAACAAAGGAAGATGATGAAGATTTAAATACATCAAGCAAAATTTATCCCTTTAGGAGGAAAAAAATCTAAGTATAGATGCAACATGTCTTTCTATGAAGGAAGAAAGATCATGATGTACAATGTTTTTGAACTCTACTCAAGTGTCCCCATGTCAATATGAAATTATGCCAAAATTAAGTTGAGTACAAGCCCTATCAATGAAGAAGGTGATAAGCCAAGACAATGTACAAAGTGATCAAGAACAAGATCCAAAGAAAATGATGATATTATAATAGCTATGATGGGATTATCATCAAAGTGGAGATGAATGCCCTCAAGTGTGTCCTCTAAGTCTACAAGATGGTCCACTCAAAACAAACCTACAATATCTACCAAGTGCTCATCTCAATTTACTAAATCTAGGAGACTATGATGTACCTACTACAAAGAATCACTCAAAGCAACAAGCGATGAAGATGATGGGTAAAAGTACGAAGCCGTGTCACACTTTTATAAAGGAACTGGCCAACATTGATCTAACTTTTAAACTTGAATCACTAAAAAGTGATATATATGTTTTGAATTTTGAAATGATGTAAACTAATAAAATATTTAATTTTAAGTATATTTTATATTTGTGTTTTTTTGAAAAAAAATAAAAATTATTTGACTATATTTTTTTATAAATTAACACTATAATTTAGTTGTTGATAAAATGCTGAAAAATGGAGTTACATGGGACATCAATCTTTAGATAGTAATTTTTTTTTTCCTTCAATTTTTTTGTGTGTATTTATAACTTGAAAATTTAGGGCATGCATATATTTATTTCCAATTTTGATAAATATATATTTTTAAATAAATATTAAAATGTGTGTGTATTTTGTGGCTACCAAGTGGGAGGCTTTGGTCTTGGAATCATTGTGAGGTGGAAGGATGACATAGGTTTGGCTGACGCAGATGGAGGATGAGTTGGGTGATGGTGGGTATTTAATGCTGGAGGCACAGACGATGTATTGGATGTTCGTTCGACCCATTTTAATGCAATAGACTATGGAAGGATGGGGTGGTATTGGTAAATGTGGTGACAAGATGTTTTTTCCAGGCCAACATTTAAAGGGATTGTTGGATGATGACATTCTCATTTCTCCATATATATTCAATGGAGACTCCTATCAACCTATCATCGGGCAGAAAATTATGGGTGTTTTATGGGCGAATAAGGCATGGGAGATTGAAATTGTTGATCAAAGTTTGGGATGAGCTGGTGCTGGGAGCGGTGGAAGTGCTGTTGGGGGAAGAATTTATGAGCACGGATGAGAGATGGAGGACAAATGTTAACATTGCGATGAGACTTTTAGCATCACTCTTAGATTTGGGGGTGTCATGAGCTATGGTGATGCTCATTACTAGAAAACTAGTGTGGGACAACCTACTAGAAAGGGCAATAGATGTCTTAATTGTGGCAGAGCCGGGTGTTGGGTTCCTCATCCACGTGACTTGTAATGAGTGCTAGTTCTTGGTGAAAGGGTCAAGTTGTATCCATTTATCTTTGACATTAAAGGCGAGGAGCTTCAAAGGCATCGTGCATGGGCTAGATGCGGCTTGATATTCTTAAAACACTATCTCTATTTGGAGTTGTCTGGTGGGGTAGATTAGTGGAGGTTGTTCAGAGATTATCTGCTTGCAGAGGGAGTGTTATGGGTGGATTGACGGGTTCATTCTCTTGCAGGTTTTGTATA
This sequence comes from Sequoia sempervirens, assembly GCA_007258455.2. NCBI lineage: Eukaryota > Viridiplantae > Streptophyta > Pinopsida > Cupressales > Cupressaceae > Sequoia > Sequoia sempervirens. Next base: position 85,703,744 of record VDFB02000007.1, read on the forward strand.
TTTTGCTCGACTTGTTATCGTAAGTCTGGGATGTTAGGGTCTTAAAGTTCAAAGCTTGTACAAGGGTTCTAGTTTGGGTTTGGTTGGTAGTTTGGCCATTGGCCTGGTAGGGTTTTGATGACTGTAGGGTCTATCTGGGTGGTTGGTATTTTCCTAAAATTGATATGTAAAGTTATATCTTTCTTTTAATATCAATACAAACAATATTTACAAATAAAAAAAAATGTGTGTATTAAAACTTAGTTATTTATAGTCGACGTCAACTTTCATATTAATTATTTATCTTAAATAGAATTTTTTTTTATAGCATCTTGATATAGATTCTTGTGTCTAGGGCATCATATTTTTTTCAAATTTTTCTAATAAGTTTCACTATTTTTCCTTGACATGGTAATCAACCTAATGTTTTGTGCTGATAACCTACATTTAGTAAAAATAAAAAGGAAAATATAAATAATAATTATACTATTAAAATATATACATTTTTGAAAACTAAACTTATGGATCTACAAAATGTATTTTTATATATTTTTTTAAAATATTTTTCACGTGAGTAGAAGTTTGTTGAAACATCAAGTTTTTCAAACTATTTTATTTTTTTGGTAAATTGGACTCAAAGTGGTGCTAAATATGTATTTAGCCAATAATTTTAGTTGGAAAAGTTGTGGACATATATAACTTAGCTAGAATGAATCTTACAAAATCATATGTTTCACCAAAATTAATTTTTAGTTGAAAATACTTAAATTCATTTGTGCTGATAAGTTGGCCAAAAGTGTGACACGACTTTGTGTTGATACCTTGATATGATATCAATGTATGTTATCCAACTATATATTTCCATCCCACAATAATGTGTCCACACAAGACATTTTAATATGAACACTTGGAGATGAATCTAACAATGCTAGAATGCAAAATATTTAGCCTCAGGATAGTGACTCGAAGATAAAGAAGACAAAGCCTTTGAATCTTGATTAGGAATTATAGAAGCCAAAGAATTAATGGATATATTTCTAGGAGCATCAAGACAAGCCTCAATGTCATCACAACTATCAAGGCTTGCCAAAAAATCAAGCTACTCTTATGTATTATTATCATATGGTAGGTTTTCACAATCATCAAGGGGCACAAGATTGACCATAATAGGTTCTTTTGGGAATAGAGGGTGATGTCAATTTTTATAGATCTCCCAAATTCTAGTCCAAAGAGTGCATGTGCATTTAATATGTGTGATGGAACACATAGTATCAAAATCAACATTGTTGGCAATCAATCTAAGGACATTATCATTCATGTTTCCCCATGCTATCTTCTAATTAGGTGTATCTAGTTTAAGGATATGTCCATAGAGATGGAGCAAGAGGTGAAACCCCTTAAGATATTTCAAGGTGTCTTCTTGTCAAGAATTAGTGTTCCCTTTGCTTAGGATGATTATGGAAGGATTAATTAAAAATTTCATGATTTTACAATGGTACACTCAGGTTTTATATATATATATATATATATATATATATATATAAGATCAAAACATGTAAAATTATAAGTCTTGCAACATAAAACATTGTCTCATATTTTGCAAAATATCCAAAGTACAAGTGTAAATAAAAAAAATGACTTTAAATTGAAATAACAAGTACTTAGAGAAAAATAAAAAAACCAGATAGATGGGTGCAAAAATATGTAGAACCAAATTTCCAATGTTTATTTGTACACAAAAAATCGATACTATATGCCCAAGTTATTTTCTAGGGTCTTCGTTTTCATGCAAGCTCTAAATTGCTATTTTAGTGGATTTTGCAAGATAAAAGCTCCCCTTGTACACCTCATCCATTGACTATTGGCTCCTCCTAAATTATTGAAGTGAAAAGGCAATTAGTAAAGTTCCATCTATGCCAAATTTTTTTTCAAATAGAAGGTCAGTCATTTTTCCCTTCCACATGACTGTAAGTTAAAGGAACTCCTACAAATCTAGTTTCCATTTGAACAAAAAATATTTGTAAATCTCAAGGAGGTTAATATTGTAAATGATAAAATTGTAGTTGAATGTCTCCATGGTTCCATTTATGGAATTTTTGAGAAGTTATAGCTTAAAGATTGAGAAGTATGGTGATCATGCAACATAGAAAAATTCTTTAGCAAATTTGTCATGAATCTTTATCTAGTGAAGACATGATTTAATTTGAGCACCTCTAGTTGTAGGATTGTTTGCAACTTGCTTTTGGTGGTATAGCTTAGCAATGTGCATTTGTAGGGTAGGAGAAAGGGGTTGAGTTTCCAATGCAATGATTTTTGGTGAAGCTTCAACGTGGTGGCCTAATATGAGCAATATTGGAAGTAGTCCAACTAGCATCCATTAATGTGGAGAAAGCGAGAGTTGTGTTTAATAGAATCATTCCACCAAGCAATTGTAAGGACTGTGACCCAAAAAAATCTCATAAAAATAATCTCATGATCTCATTAACATGGAATAAAAGTGATACAAGTTCATTAAGTAAATAAATGTCATAACACATCCTCATATGTGTAGTGCATAATCCAAGTAAAAGCACATAATATCTACTATACAAAAGTACAATTTAGGCTTTCATGCCATGTAATCAACTAAATATACAATCTGGGAGTACAAATACAAATAATGATACAAGTATCATGTGAGGACATAAATAACATAGTCTCTGACTGCCATCGACCCTCACAGTCATCCACAGGTCAAGAGATGAGAACATGGTTTAAGAACTTTTCCACCCAACCACGAAGCTTACACTTCCTCAGAATTCTTCCCTCGAGGAATACTTGAACTTGCATGAAGTACCTAGCAACTTGGAAATAAAAAGCAAGAGGGAATCCTAGTGCAAGCTTGATGTATCTACGTGCATTTCTATCATGAACATGCAATGTCCCACTATCATGATATGGTAGAGAAACATATAAATCAATTTTCTAAGTAACATTCATCTATTTCAATGAACACATGGATTTAGCCAAAGAACTGGAAGTAACTGGTAGATCTCAAAAAGAGGATCTACCTTCTGTGTTGGTCCATATTCGACACTCTATCTCGAAAGGTAAACCCAATCACACATAGAAGACAATAACATGCATAATAATCATAAAATAAACAAACTCTTTTCGTTCATGCAAATCATTATATGTACATCTTTCATTATTCCTATCTTTCATGCATAAACATATATAATTGATATGCAATTCATGTTGGGCATGCAACTTGACCATTTGACATGTAATTTAAGATCCATGCAATACCATTTTCAATTCCATGTAATTTAGTCCAAAATGAAAATCCACCATTGCTTATTATCATTTTCTTTATTCAAAATGGAATAAAAAATAAATAAATAAATGAAATCAAACAGTTTTATCAAAGATGACTACAACAAAATCATGAATATTAAATTCCACCAATAAAGCATAAGAAAACGATAGTATATAAATTCAAAAAAATGTAAGTGTGTAAATTACTATTAATCTTGCATTCGTATTGATCTGGAAATTTTGTAAATTCAGACTAAATTTGTATGTAACTTGACTAAGGGAAAGGGGCCCATAGTGGGTAGGGGTTTAATGGCAGGTATAGTAGGCTTGAGTGGGCCCCATAGTGGGTAGGATTAATATCCGATAAACTTACACTTAATATCCAATTGCAAAACACTTTTATCCATTAAGTACACAAATTGACAAATCATGTGATGCCACATCAGCGCACAAATAATACATGACTTAGTGACCCACTATCGGTCTCACCTTTTTTTGGGTCTTTTTGGATACCTTGACAAAAAGCATGCTGATGTGGCATCATATTTGATGATGTGGCCTTGAAATCAATTTTTATAAGCAGAGGACTTGCCAAATAAGCTGTTGTACAAATTTGGGAGTGATTTGAAATTTTCACATAAGACTTTGAGAAACACGAAGTTAGAGTGGTGCACTATAGACCCCTCTCCCTTATGTTCTATATATGAAATTCCTCCTTATTCTATATTTTCTGTTGAAAATCTTATTTGTTCTGGCGTTTTTCACCATAACAAACTCATACTATTAAAGCATTGATCGATTACTATGCATAGGTTGCAAAAAAACAATAAATGGTTCGATTCAATAAGGCAGATTTTTAATCCATAAGGCTGCACATGATAAAGGATTTTAGCATGGTTAAGGCTGCAAATTCAATTTATTGATAGAGAGACTGCCAAATAGAGGGGTCAATTCAATGCTTCAACTGGCCAAATTTATGCAATTATAAGTTATTCTAAAGATTCAAACATGCTTAAATATGTGGCGCCACCCAAAACCATGTGCTAATCCCTTAATTTCACAAATAAAAATCCAGATTTAGCTCTGCAATAATGAAGCATGGGATTTATTGGCATGTAATTAAATTCAAACTAAGAATTTTCTATTTTAAAGGAGGTGTAAGAGAAAGGGAGGGTGATTCTATTTTCTTTAACTTCTTGCATTTGTTTACTACAACAAATGATTATATCCTTTAAAAAAGTCTTGCACGGGAATTCGAGTGCAAGTTTTTGAGGAGCAATCCAATGCAATAGTTTGAGAAATTCAAAGCATAAGTTTTTTATGTAATTCAAACTTAAAAATTAGATTTTTATTTGTTGTTCAGATTGAGGCACATTCAAAGAAGTTTGATAGTCTTTAACAATTCAAAGAATAAATTATATATACATATATATTCACGCCAAATGGGAAAGCAGAATTTGAAGGTATTAAATAAATTTTAAAGTTTCGAACCAACTAAAAATAAATGGTGCAGCCCCCAAATCAATCACTTAAATTCACATAAAAATATGAATTAAAAATGAGCTAAATTGGCATGGGAGAAAGATTAGCTTATGACAGGTTTTGAAACCATAAATCAAGCACATAAAGATCAAGGCGAAGGATCTTAATTGATGTGCAAGAAGAATACCTCTGAGTTTCCAACGATGTCAAATCTCTTCTCTGCCAATGCTTTTCTTCCTTTAGTTGTTGCTTTCAAAATAATGTTTTTTTTTCTTCCAAAGATCAGTGTGAATTGTTGAAAGCTTCCTTTCTCCTTTATCCTTCGATTTCCTCATGCAATTTCATTTTTAACTTAATCTCTTAATTTTAGATCTAGACTTTAGTTGTCCATTGCATGATTTCTTGTAATATTTAATTCAATTTTTTAAATTAAAAGAGGGGTAAAAATTTATTCAAACCAAAAAGCGCAGTACAAAGCAAGGGAATTATACATCCCTATCAATCTCCACTAATTGGTCCAACTATTGTGACAAATTTAGGGGTAATTGACCCCTGTCCACAATATTCCAATCATGCAAATGATCAGAAGCCCATTTAGCCAAACAATCCGCAACCCCATTCCATTCACATGGAATATGACAGAAAGAAAATAAATCTAAGGAAGCACACAGATTAAGAATCTGTTTTATAATAACAACCAATTGCCAACTAACATCCTCTAGTTGCTGCCTCTTCAGCAAATTCACCACCACCTAAGAGTCAAATTCACAAATGATCCGTCTCCACCCAAGAGCACAACCACGCTCCATGGCACACAAAATGGCAAGAGCCTCCACCACATTGTTAGTATACCAACCCTTATAAACATAAAAGATAAACTCAACCGTCCTAGAACTAGTCCGCCCAACACCTCCAATACCAGCATGGCCAAGATTTCCACGAGAAGAACCATCCATGTTAATTTTCAACACACCCTGAGGGGGAGGGCTCCAGTGCCCCTCCCTATTTATCTTTCGAAGGGGATTACAACCTCTATTTCTCTTGACCTGACCAACACTTTGAGCAGCCCCCCTCTGAAGAGGAAGACAAAGACGAGTACAAAAGGAAACCTCTCTAGGATCCAAACCCTCGACCAAGTCACACTTAGCCACAGTAGTTTCACCCACCGAATGAAGAATCCTCCACCACAAATGTTCACATCTTGAAAAATCCTGCGATTCCTCTCTAACCAAATATGCCAAATAATAAAAGTCAGTCCCAAAGCCCAAGTAACTTGAAGAAAATAAGTCTTAAGAGGGGCCCTCCCCCACTGAGCAAATAACTTTGCCAAAGAAGAGACATGCACTTAAAATATATTTAATAACATATTATATATTTTAATATTTTAATATATAATAATATTATTTCTTATATTTTTATTAATATTTAAAAATAAATCATGTAATTTAATTTTCAAACTATTTATATTTGGCATTGAGCTTTTTGTGTATTTAATTATTTATATATATAATAATAATATTTTTATTGTACCATTATCAATATATATTTATAAATTATGCAATTTATTAACAAAATAAAATCTTTAAAATTTTCAAACCATTCAGTTTTTTAAAATAAAATACTAGAAGACATATTTTTAATTTCTCCAAATAATTTAATTTTCTCAATTTAATTATCTTTAAACATGATCATTAATCAAATCATAAAACATAGAACATCTACATAATGATAATAACTCAATGCAATCGTCTCATGCACAATGCAATTATGAATGCAACTATGTGCATGTGTTCATGCATCAGGTTCCATCATACTATTAATTTATCAAGCAGCTAGGATACCTCTACCTCAACCATGTTCTTTCCTTTGACAATACTTGCTTATATTCCTACACTCAGTCGCACTCAGATTGCCATTAGTAGGTTAGTCCTTAAAACCATAGCCGAAGCACATACAAAAATTTAAACTCAGAATCATAAACATGATAATTATTTCAATTTCATTTCCACGCATGAAGATTAACTATCAATTTTTACCAATCATGCACATGTAAAACCAGATAATCAAACAATTGAATAAATGATGTACAATAGTCTCATAAATATACTGAAAAAATAAATATAGCATAGGATCGAGATGTGAAAACAATCCAACATATTTGATGCGCGGGTTTGGGCTCCAGGTTCTAAACATGCTAGATATGGGCTACCGTGGCCTAATGTGTCAGTAGTGACATGTTTAGAAAAATCCAATCTTCATAGCCTTGGGTTTAGCAAATTATAATTGAATAAACAACTATACAAGGAAGTGGTTAAAGAACTAAAGATTTGATAGAGGCTTCATCAACAAGGAATAACATTTGGAAAAGAAAGAAAAAACTAAGTTTCCAATATGGCCAAGATTAGGATTGAAGATCCCAGATTTATTTAGCATGTAGTAGCAAGCCTCTCTTTCACTAGCTATCCACCTCATAGTCAAGATACCAAATTTATCACAAGTCATTTTGTTATACAACACATTCTAGTTTATGTTAGCTAGTATTAGTTGAGTGTATATGTAACCCCTTCTAGCACACACCCTATATGTAAGGTCACCCCTCTTTTGCATGCTCATACCTTGCCTAAAAAAGGCTAGATATCATGGAAATATTTGTAAAAATGTTGATCATATATGTGTGAATAACAAAATTAGGATATACTAGTAGTTGAGTTTTGAATTGATGGATATTTCATGTTACTAGTGTTGATACTATGACTCTTGCACAATGGATTCATGTTTTTCTTCTATTGGATATTATTTTAGGAGTATTATGGATGATATTTTAGACATGGTTTATGTTCTTATTCTTATATGGGTTATCTTGGTTGTCATTGAATGTTGATTAAGTGATGGAACTTAGTTGATTAATACTAGTTATAGTTATCTCGATGATTTACCTTATGTGAATATGCAAGTATCTACCTGTTGAGGTACTATTTAATGAGTTACTAGTTTATTTGTGATGGATTATAAAATAATTAAATAATATATGTGTGATTTTGTGATTAATTATTGAAAATGATAATTGTATTGAAAATTCAAAGGTTGATATGAGTTAAGAATAATTATAGATGCTTTGGCTATCATTATCTTCTATAAAATAATGATATTTTTGGATGAGTGAGCAGATAAATTGCCAATGGACATCAGGGGTCACATAGCCAGTCTTCTATGATCCTCTCCATGATTACCAATCTTAATTCTTATGGAGGTTCATTATGATCTTGTGTTTAAGTGTTGTGAAAATTGTGATTGTGTGTGTGGTTTAATGTTTCTTTTTATGATATTATATAAATATGACCAAATGTTACTTTTTTAGTTATTTTTGCAAATTGCTATGATATTTTCTTTTGGATGTTTATATGGTTTTATGAGTATAAAATTCAATTTTCATAAGATAAAATTGACCCTAGGTGCTAGGTATAGGGGTAAGGGGTTGGTTAGACCTTAAAAACACTTTTTATTATGTTGTTAAAGACTTTTACTTTTACCCTCTTTCAAAAGTGATGAAAGTGGGAGTTGGTTCCAAGGGTGGTTATGTGAGGAAATTTCTCATTTCTTTTTATCCTTTTTTATTTTGGGAGGAGAGGGCTTTGACATCTTCTTTCTTTTGGGAGCTTCTTTGAAGATTTTGGATTCCAGGAGAGGCATTTTGGGAAGGGAAGAGTAAGAAAGGATTGAAAAGAGAGGGCTAGAGTATTCTTCATTAATTTTAATTTTTTTGTAAAGCATTTCAAGGTGGGGCCTATTCCCTCTTGATAGTTTTTGTGATAAAGTACATACAGATGTTACAATATTTTTGCATTTTGTGTGTATAATTGAGAAATGAAAATGTGTGAATTGTTTGTGGCATAATGATGGGTTTTGAGTGTGTAAACTTGTTGAAGGATTGTTGTGTTGTAATTGTTTTGGTGTATGGACTAGACCTTCTCTTGAGAGAGTTTGGTCCTCCTCGTGTTGGGGGTTTGAGTGGGTGTGGATCTCATATGGGGGTTTACATTTTTGGGTATGAGTACCCTCATTTGTTTATTCATGGATACAGTATCCATTAAGTGATTATGTTGGAGGAATAAGGAGTATCCATTAAGTGATTATGTTGGAGGAATAAGGGGTTTTGATGAATGGAGGGTTGTGTTAAAATTCAAATGGAAAGGAAAGTTTGTGAATATCTTGTTCCCTCTTGTGGTTGAGTCTCCATTCTCCATATTAAGGATTCCAAGAGGACATCCTTAGTGTTGTAAGGGTTTTATGGGAGTTGTGTGATGTGATCAAAACATGTAAATGCGTTATGTAAATGCATTGTTTTGTTGTGGAGAAATTAAATTTTTAATTTGGTTTGTAATATGTTGTGTATGAACCTAGTTGGTTATGTAACCCCTTGCTTAGGGGGTGGGTTGTAAAAACCCCTACAATTGGGTGGAGAGCCATTGGCCAAAGTGATTTATCCTTGTTAATTTTCAGGTCTATGTGAAAGTTTGAAGACTAACTTGATACTTACCAAATCCTTTGTTCACAAGAAAAGTTTTATAAGGATCATTGTGGAAATTGTGGGGTATTAAGAGTGCCATGGATATATTGTAAATCAAGGTTTTCAAATATAAAATTTGAATATGTTGTATTGCATTAGATTATGTAAATTAAAGGAGAATATGAAATGTTGAATGTCTACTATATTTTCACTATGTGCAAATGGAGAGAAGAAAAGGATTAGTTATTTCCTTTCAAGAAAACAAAAAATTATTCAGTTTTTTATTATCTATGGTTGAAATTGCTTTATTTATTGCAAACAAAGAAACAAAAGTGATTTTTTTCCTAAAAATTACATGTGTACAATCTTTTCTTTTGGGTGAAATAGGTGAAATTTTCATGTTACATTAAATTTGTGTAAATGTTTAATGCACACATTTTTCAACAATGTTTAACGTTATTAAAATAAACTTTATAATGTATATTCTAGGGTATTTCTATTATAAAAATAATCAATAAGAAGTGTAGAAAAATAATATCAAAGAATCAACTTAACTAACTTGATTAATCAAATGTCGTGGTTGCAACACTATTGCCCCCTATGACAAAAAATAAACTTTTATAAAGTAGTTTTAATGATTTGATTATAAAAAATGATAAAAATATATTGAAATATAAAAATTAGTAGGTTTTTCAATTACTAATCTCAAAAAAACATATTAAAAAAATTCACTAACCTAAATTACCAATTGTAATTTATTAACAGAACATTGACATCATTTTTCACAATAATAATCTATCATAAAACAGTTTACATATTTGATCACATAAAATGATAGACAAAGAATTAGAAGATAAAATTTAAAAGGTTTGTTTATAAAATATATTTTTATGACATATTCTAAAATCAGATCAACCCAGTAAACCAATTAAAATTTTTAATTAAAACATTACTATCCTCTACTTTAAATTAAAAAACAAATTGGCAAACAAATTTGGGAACTTAGAACCAAGTAAGAATTTCATGAAATCATATTAATCCAAGAGATTTAAAATATGTTTCTTTTATATTCTTCCTCTTGTTAAACCTACAACACAAACAAGGTGTAAATGAAATGATCTTGTAGAAAAAATAGATTGTTGACGAGGAATATAAGCAATTTGAACCTAATGCAATAAGTGAAATTGTAAAAACTATGAAACCTAAAATAATCATGAAGAAAACAATTGAAATCAACAACAATTACCTTCAACATTGTTGAATTTCCATTCCTAACATTTTCATTTGTAAAAGAGATATATGCTTTTTTTAAGTTTATAAAGAGAAGGAAGTGGTTGCAAATTAGTTTTTAGTTAGTATAGTTAACAACATTTGTTTAGAAAATTTCTTTTTGCATTAGTAAAACAAAAATTGATAATAGAATTAAAATTAGATTAAATTTATATTTTCTATCTTATTTTGGAAATCAAGGTTCACTAGTACAGAAACAACAATATATGACTAAAAAAATTACTAAAAACTACCTATAAATGATTGAACTTGGTCACGTGACCATTATTAGTTTATTGTCAGTCATTTATAACACGGCCAAATTAATGACTAAACCAGTTTTAATCATTTCTTGATTTTGATTGATCGATTTGGTAGTATATTTAGTCGTTAATTTAGTCATTGATTTAGTCATATATTTAGTCACATGTTTAGTCATTGATTTAATCAGATTTGGTAGTATATTTAGTCATATATTTAGTTATTGATTTAATTAGATTTAGTCATCTATTTAGTCATGTGACCATTAGTAGTTTATTACCAGTCATTTATTTAGTCATTTGATCAATTTGGTAGTGTTTTTGTTCACTAATTTTTGTCAACTAGTAGTATATTGATACATTGTTTATTAATTGCATAATCATTATATTTAGTCATATTTATTCATTGCTCTGTCAATTGGTAGTTGTTTCATAGAAAAATAGGGCTCACCAAAATGAATCAACAAGATGATGAACCACTAATTTTTCTAGGGCATGAAACATACAATTATGAGGGCCAAAACATGCAAATAATAATAAAAAACTAACCCTAACTATTATAGCAATGAAAAGGGGAGTTTTGAGAGCTTGAAATGATGTGTACCTTGTAGAAAACTTTTTTTTAAGCCACAAAGGACTCATTCGCCTTTAGTGGTGAATAGGTCCTTGTTAGGGTCCCGAAAACTGACTTTTGGGTTTTATTCCTCCCATTCATCACTCTCGGATCCTAGGTTTTCACTACTTCAAGCCCTACTGGGGAGTTATTCACCTTTAGTGGCGAATGGGTCCTTTTAGGGTTTCAAAAAACTGACTTCTAGGTTTTGTACTTCAATATCTACACTCTCAAATCCTTGTTTGTCAACCCCTGAAAACCTGTAACAAATTGTGTAGCTTCAATTTTGTCTTCTTGCACTATGAAGGTCAACTTTTCAACTTGACAACTTTTGTAATTTTTCTCTAAACTTCTCCACTTGATCTTCAACCTGTAAATATGCAAACACACATTCAAGAGGAGAAAATATTGTTGATTGTTAGTGAATAGGGGTTTGCCTTGGTCAAACCCCTTTTAGGTAATTAAACCAAATGATGAGATAATGAAATTGAAGCATGAAACATGAAATGATGAAGTGTTGATACCTTGGATGATGTCTTGTAATGCAAATCTGCAAACTAGCATGAAGTGGCCATGAAGAATGTAGATCTTGATCCTTGAATAAGATGTGAAACAATTCTTGCCAATAGATCTTCAATGCTACATCAACTATCTTAGCTCAACAACATGCATGAATGCATCAAACCCTTGACATGATGAAATGATCTTGAATTTCTGCAATAAAACCTTGATAATCTACCATTGAATGCTCTTGAATAATCTAAAATTCTCTTGTGGACTCTTAGGATGCTTGCATAATAATTCTTAGGTGAAACCATGTGAATTAGCCTTGTATTTATACTAAATCTAGGGATTAACCCTAAAATTCAAAGAATTCAAGTTGACCTCAGATCTGGGTATTATAATCATAAGGATCCTACCATAATTAAATTTAGAAAGAGGGGTCCTATTAAGGGAGGACCCATTCGCGTCCTAGCACAACTTTCCAGGACCATATCTCAGGGGGGTGAAATAACATCAAAAACCCTCCTCAAATATGCCAAAAAAAGGGTGTCCCAAATTCAGAGGACTCATTTTCCACTAAATGTGAATGGGTCCTAACACAATTTCTAGAACCAAGCTTCGGGGAGGTGAAATAACATAAAAAACCCACCTCAAAAATGCATAGAAAGGGGTGTCTTATATAAAGAGGGCTCATTTTCTAGTAAAGGCGAATGGGTCCTAGCAACATTTTTTAATGACACCAAACTTGCCAAATTAAATTTCATACAATATCATTATTGGGTGTCGGGATAGATCCTTGAAAAGAGGACTTGAATTTGAATTAAAGGGGCCAATTAAGTTCAATTAACCACCATTAATTAATGAAACCCTAGAAAAGTGTGAAAGTGTAATAAAACACTTTACAACACCTGAAGTAAGGTACAATTAAGTACATTTTATTAAAAAGGGGCCCAAGATCAATGTGAATGTGTTACAACATATTACAACATTAAACCTAGGAAAAATTAGGTTATTCCAATGTCTATTATTCCCAAATCAAGTAAGGAAAAGGGATAATTTTTTTGTTACTACATTTTCCCCTCACTTTAGTGAGAGGATGACCCCATGTCAAACTCACACTAAAGTAGACATTCAAGACACCTAAGTATGCAGTAATAACAAATATACATAATCATACCTTGTCAAAGGCCAAGAAAAATAAAGGGAAAACAAAGGATCAAACACAATCATTCCAACACGATGTGGAATGAGGTTGTTTTTCCATAACATATGCTACTCACTCTAGGGTAGTGGAACCTCAATTTTTCCATTAGGTGAGTTGTCCCAAAATTTGTGTTGCTCACTCTGGGGTAGTGGAACCTCAGTCTGTCCACTAGGTGAGCTATCCCAAAATATTTGTATGCTCACTCTAGGGTAGTGGAACCTTAGTCTGTCCACTAGGTGAGTTATCCCAATGAGGTGGAAAATGAGAGAATCATATTAGCCTCTCATACCATATTGAAGTTATCCTCCTGACAACTTCGATAAGGCACCACAATGTAATAGTTTTGTAAATGTTTTTGCAATGTCATTTAAAATTTTGTTAAAGGATATTTTTCTTTGTTCATGTAAGGTCTTCTTTTGAGGGAGCATTGTGCCTAATGTCTCCAAGAGAGGAAAAGTCAAAAAAATATCACACTCTTGGAGGAAATCAAGCCCAATGACACCACCAAGAAAAGGACACATCACATGAATAAATAAAATCACTCATTGAAACATGAGTGTTGATGTATGCCCCCACTTTAAAGTAGTTGCTAACACATTGCTATGAGCAATTGTTTTAAAGTAGAAGACATGAAAACTTATTCAGAAAGACCTATGCCAAATCATATGTTTCTAATAAGATATGCCATGAAAAGGGGAGGGGTTTCCCCCAAAACTCAATACATAACATGCAAGCCAACATAAGGCATGTCGGTCACATCCCAAGCTTGCTTTGATATAAACATGGAAGGCAATCAACTAGCGAAAAGAGGCAATTGACAAGTGACATACGAGGACAAAGATAAAGATTGGCACAAAGTGTCCCACTTTGGCGCAAAGTGTCCCCTTTCCCCCACTTAGTGAAAGACAAGGGTGAGTCATGAAAATCAATATCAATTAGAGGAACTAGGTGCTGCAACACAAGGAATAGCACCACACTACTTAAGATGTTAAATTTTTTTATTCAAAGCATTACATTCATTAGTAGAATGACCATGAACTCTATGATATGCACAAAACGAATTCTTTTGTAGTAAAATTTATTTCACATTCTTCGAGGGAGGGATATCAAACGATCATGGAGGAGTCTCAACAAGATACTCTCTTGATCAATAATACAAGATGTTTTTATATTTTGCGACAAAGATGTCTCTTGCTTAGAATAATATGTCATACTTACACAAGATTCTTTAGATTGCGATATTTTGTATGCTCCTTTACATGAGGGTGTAAAATCTAAGAAACTCCAATCATTACTAAGACATGTCCTAGGAGTGCTTTGCGTGATGAAATTAATGTTAAGAGAAGACTTCTTTTTTTCTTTCGTTTCTTTCGAAGGACAATAACCAAGACCACTAGTGTCTATCAGTTCAAGATGCACTAATGTTAAATTTGGTTTAGGAGAATCTTTTGTAAGAGTTTTGACATTTATTAAAGGCATGTTTTATGGTTTTATTTCTATTAAAGGACAATAACCAAGACCATGAGTTGTTTCTTGTGTGTTAGGTTCTATAGGGACATAGAGACCTTATTCTCTAGCACCACATCCTTTTCCACTATAAACAAGTTGTTTCATAAGTTCATAACCTCTTCAATAATGCTTTTCCATTTCTTTAGGATTCAGTGGTTGCTTATAATCAATTTCATCAAAGTTTGTTGTGTAATTTTCTTATTCTAAAGTGGTTGAAGTGGATGCTTTTGAATTTTGCATTAACATTACCATTGGTTGTTTTTTCTTTTCATTATCTTTTGTTGTTATCTTATATTCTTTGATGAATGTTGGTG
>VDFB02000007.1:85723479-85835979 GCA_007258455.2 Sequoia sempervirens
TAATAGTTGCTAAAGGAATGTGATTACTTAAGGGATACTTCTCCTTCTAAACACTAAGTTGAACTATTAGCTAGAAGGATTATGTTTTAATGTTATCTATATAAATAAAAATTAGAATCCAAAAAAATATTGTGAGTTTAAAATTGTCACCCTTCATACGTTTGTATCTAAAATAAGGATTCTATTGTCCTTTCCCAACTTAGTCAATCATGGGAATAAAAGTTACAGATGAATATTAGTGCCTTTAGTAATTGGGTCAATATATGGAGATCTTTCCCTTTATATGTTGTAGATCTCTTTTACCCTTGGTAATCAATTGTTGAATTTTACTATTTTGGGAAACTTGTACTATGTCTAACTACAAACTTTCAATTTCCCTTCCAATCGTGGCTTTGACCTATCTTGGGAAAATAGGGTTTTGCATATTTTTAGATATTTCTAATTGTTTCCTATGACCATGTGAGTTTCTTGTGCTCTTTCTCAACACATTGGAATTATTTTGAACCTTCACACTTATTTCCTTGTGACTGCATGATAGGCGTGGTTCATTTCTTATCCATTCAATATTTGGTAGAAAATTTTCTACTTTAATTAAAGTTGTGTGTGGATGTTCTATATGTTGGTAATAGTGTCTATAGAGAAGACCAAAGGTTTATTGATCATGCATTTTATAGAGAGGGGTGAAAAAATATATTTCTAGAGAGAGAAATAAAAACCTTAAGCTTGAAAAAAGAATAGATGATGAAAATTGTAATGCACCAAACCACACACTTAGAACATTAGTTGATTGAACAACTTGGTTTTTTCAAAACAACAATGAAAAATATGCAACAACGACATGTTGCACTTGCACAACAAAAGGAACATAAGTTTCATGTGAAATACAATGATATAGGGACACCAAAAAAAATGACCTAACAATTTCTATGGGCAAGGTGGCACAAATAGAAGACTTACCAACCATGGGACAAAGCCACTATAATGATTCACATGAGGGGGAAATGACATCCAAGCAATGATTAGAACTATTAAACCATGATAACATTCTCTCATGATGCAATACAATAGTAGAATGAGGGAATCATCCAAATAAAGTCCACATCAAGACACTCTTACAAACTCAAAAGAATACCATGGAAATCAACACAAATGGTGGAACGACTAAGAGCTAAAAAACTTTGACTAGACAACTCAAATACCAGTATACGAAACAAGGATTAGGATGAGGGTAATAACCACCTCCAATCCACTATAAAACCAAAACAACAACACATGAACAGAAAGACAATCCCTCATAAGAGGTTTCCTTACTAAACGATTAGTGAACCAGAAAGGTCTAAGAAACCCAATCTCACTCCACACTAGTCCATGAAGGAGATAAATCCCAAGGACTAAGAAGACCACAAGAGGCTCCAAAATGAGACACATGACACAAGGAGAAAGTAGAAAAGTTACCAACACACCCTATTGGTCCTTCAACCAAGGGCATAGCCAAAATGACACCCCATAATGGGTTCTCACCAACACACAACCCCCAAATTTAGGAGACAAACTACACAAGACCACACCAAATCCAAAGCCAAAATTGAATACTTTCTAAAAAATTACATTCATTTTAAATACAAATGCAATTTTTTTTGTAAGTCTATTTACCAACATAACCAAAATGATAAGTTGAATATAAAATAACAACAAACATTCAACACCAATGTTGAGAAAGAATACATATGAAGATACATCCTTCATCACTTATTTGGGAGGTTCACAACTAATCCAAAAGGAGATTTTATCACAATAATTTACAATTTCAAAAGTGGAATCAAGGTCCTAAATTATACATATACATTATAATATGATAATGAGATAACCAAGGTAAGGAGAGAACTTCTGATTGCACATTGGCCAAAGCTACTCCAAAGATTAAGCCTCCACAAATTTCAATCCTCAATGGTGGTATCCACACCACCCAACCATGTGATACCCTTAGGTCCACTCCACCATGCTAGAAGATAGTCACTTGGGCACAACACACATCACTCATGCAAAATAAGGAGCATGGCTCAAAAAAATGCCAATCAACATATATGCACATGACATCAAAAGAGCTAGCACATAATCATAACATAAAAATAGAAAAAGAATGATCACATCAAATGCATAAATTCCAATAAAATGGTCATTGAATAATGAATCACACATGCTTAAGAGGATAACATCACTAACAATAAGCACAAGAGATAATATAAATCACGAAACATACAACACAGACTTAACCAAATGCAACCAAGGTATCATATTTCATGTACATACTCACATGTAATGAAGTCTCTTCCAATCACAACATGGTTAGAGACGGGTCTCTCGTTGAACACCAAGTCTAATATCATTAAGAACAAGGAATCCATAGGATTTAGGGAAGAAGTGTCATTGAAAATATAGAAGGGATGGCTAAGTAGAGTCAGGTATGAATCAATATACCCATACAAGGAACCCAAATAGCAAGACCCAACATTCATCAAGGAGATATTCCTTCTATGCTCATACCAAGTCTCTACTAGTGCTTTAGTTGTGTCATAAAAATCATTATCGTAGTTATTTTTAATTACTGTAGTATAGAAAAATGCACACCTTTACATTTTCACTCTATTTTTGGGTCCCTTAATTGAATTGGACTTAATTAAGCCTCTAATGGACCCAATTATGCATTTAAAAGCCTAATTAATCCCATTTTCTGAAAGTGAAACTTGTATTAAAAAAATTGAAAACATTAATTAAATTGCCTTGGAGATTGAATGTCTTAGATTTAGGTCCTAGGACCCATTTGCCCAAGGGCGAATGGGTCCTTATTAAGTTGAGGATCTCAATTTTTAATATATTTTTGGCAACATTTTTATGATTCAAATTCAAATTGCAATTGTCAGCCTTTGATGTTTAATTGTCAGGAAATTAGAAAATTACCTATAAATACAAGGTCTTTTTATCAATTAGAGTCTAAGGAAAATAATAGATAGCATTAAGGAAACTTTCACAAGAGAAAATATTATTTTCAAGATAATTTAAGAGACGATTTATCAGTTTTCTACATCAGCATTCAAGATCTCAAGCATCATGTCAAAGTTATTTGCATCTATGCATGTTTTTGGAGCTAACATTGTGATGTAGGTTTCAAACATTCAAGCATTAATTCAAGCATCAAGATCAACATCCAATCAAGAAATTTCATGCAAGATCAAGACCTTGGAGAGATGTGCTAGAGTTTAGTCCTCTAAGGATTTCCATTCAACGGTTTGGTGAGTTACAAAACAACATTGTTCATTCATCATTCCTTCCATTCATGTTTCATTTAATTTAAGGGTTTAATTACCAAAACAACCTATTTTGACCAAGGGAAACCCCCATTCACCAAAAACAATCAATTTTTCCCTCTCTTTGTATGTGCAGATTTGCAAGTGAAAAATGATTGAAGATTGATCAAAAGTGTAATTTTGTAAAGTTGTCAAAGTTGTCATCAAATTTTTCAAGATACAAAATCTTACTTGAAAATTTTAATTTCAACTTTCTGACAATGAGATCTAGAGAAATCCAGAGTGCAGATCCAGGAGTAGAGGACTGTGAAATCATATTTTGGATCCTTGTAGTAGGACCCATTCGCCCTAGGGCGAATTTGTCCTAGGAGGACACTCAACAACAACTTTTGGTGACTAGTACACATCAACTTAACCTTCTCAAATATGTTGGAAGTCTGATTTTTATGATCATTTTATGCTTTAAATTTATGACTCAAGTTTTAGATTTGCATAATTGAGTTCATTTACTATTTTTAGTTTTTGTCCCCAAAGTGTTGTTCAGGAAAATTTCACCCCATCTTGTCATAAGGAAATTTGAAGATCTCCAATAGGGTTGACTCACATAGGGTTGAAATTCAATCCTACCTTTGGGGATCTCATTTCCTAATGAAATTAATAAAAAGATAGGTCCACACACACCATTTCCCACTCCATTTTGCTTAAACCCTATTTTCCTTTGTCTCATTTTGGTGAACCCATTTTTCTATGTTTCAATTACGTAGTGTCATTAATTATCACTTATTAAGGAAAATCTATATGTATCATATCCTCGAGCCCCTTTTTGCCCTAACCGATGTTAAGAGCCACTCCTTTCTAGAACCCTACACCTTAGAACCTAGGTTCATTACATTAATTCATTGTTTGGTGTGTGACATGGATTTCAATGCAAAAATTTGGGAAATAATAATAAACATAGTCTCAAAATATTCTAAATCAAAAATAAATAAGTTCTTTTCTTGCATTAAAATTTATCATGGATCAATCACTATTCCAAATTTTTAAAAGTAATTTTACATTGAAAAACAATAAAATTACCAAAAACTCCATTTAATAAAGCTTCAAATTTTAAAATTCAAATTTGATATTTTAAAAATACCCTTTGGTCACAAATATGCACAACACTACAATTTTAACATAAAATTCACTTTCTCTAAATTTTAAATTATTTTCCATAAAATTCATGTTAGTCCTAAAAAGAAGAGTGTTGACAAGTGAGATATTAATAAAATTAGGGATGGTGGATCCTTTTAACTATGTCTTATGTAGTGATGTATTAGAAGGTCGCGATAATTTGTTCTACATATGCACAAAGCTGTTGGGAATTCATGAAACATAAAATGAATTTGTATCTTCCACTACCACAAACTATTTGGGAATTATTTCAAAGAGTTGGTTTTGGTCTTATATATGACATCTTTATTTCTAGCAATTATTTGGAGGAGTCATTCCTAGAACATCATCTTCAGGAAAGAAGTTTCTTTAGTCAGCTATACTATTTTGAAAATTGAGAAAATAGGGTCAAAATATGTTAATGTGTATGTTCAAGAACACAAGAATGTTAATTCAATGTTCACAAATTGGGATAACAAAATTTTGTAGAATTGGGAGTATATAGTCTTTCCTTTTAAGGGTAGCCTACACAAGTTCATAAATACAAAGTTGGATAGGAGCTTGATTAAATGGAAACCACCTCCTCAAGGTTTTCATAAGTTGAATTTTGATGGGGCTTCAAGAGGGAATCTAGGAATCTCAGGGGCATGAGTTTGGATTCGAGATTCATTTGGTATAGTGAGTATGACTCGTCATGGTAATTTGGCAAATAAATGACTATGACTAAAAATTTAGTCAAGTGACTAAAATTTTAATCCCATGACTAACACTAGTGGTATTTGGAAAATAAATGATAATTTGGTCATTTTATGAGGTGACTAATTTGGTCATTGGTGGAAATCACAACTTACAAATGACTAAGTAAGCTATTAAATAAATGACTAATATTAGACAAATAAAAATAATAAATAAATGAGTAAATAAATTACTATTACTCTTCTTTCTCAGAATTTGATGCATCATAGAGCTTAAGCCCCCTCCTTGGGACCCCTACCTAAGCCCGGGCGAACCGGCAGCCTGGGTTCTTAATTGTCACCAAAAGCTGTGCTTGGTGGTGAAATAAAATGTTAGTCCTAAAAGGAAGAGTGTTGACAAGTGAGAGGCTAATAAAATTGGGGATGGTGGATCCTTTTAATTGTGTCTTATGTAACGAAGTATTAGAAGACACTGATCATTTGTTCTTAAATTTCCCATATGCACAAAGTTGTTGGGAATTCATCAAATAGAAATTGAATTTGTATCTTCCACTACCACAAACTATTTAGGAATTATTTCAAAGTTCTAGTTGGTCTTATATAAGACATCTTTATTCGCCAGTATTTGGAGAGTCATTCCTGCAATAGTTGTTTGGTCCATTTGGTGGGAGAGGAATAAGTGCATATTTAGGAAAGAAGTTTCTTCAATCAGGTGTACTATTTTGAAATTTGAGAAAATAGTGTGAGAATCTGTTAATGTGTATGTTAAAGAATGCAAGAATGTTAATTCAATGTTCACAAATTGGGATAGCAACATTTTGCATAATTGTGAGTATATAATCTTTCCTTTTAAGGGTAGCTTACACAAGTTCATAAATACAAAGTTGGATAGGAGATTGATTAAAGGGAAACCACCTCCTCAAGGTTTTCATAAGTTGAATTTCAATGGGGCTTAGGGAATCCAGGAATCTTAAAGTGTGTGAGTTTACATCTGTAATCTATTTAGTATAGTAGCATCCGCTAGTAGAATTTTGGCAAAATAAAATGACTACGACTCAAAAATTTAGGCCACGTGGATCTAAATTTTAATCATATGATCAACACTTCAGTAGTATTTGGGAAATAAATGACTAATTTGGTCATTTATAAATGACTAATTTGGTCATTGAGTAAATCACAACTAAGGACTGGCAAATGACTCAAATAAAATGACCACATTAGACAAATAAAAATAATAATGTGCACATTAATATCTTCCCATTTACTAAAGGTATATGAACAGACTTGAAGAATCTTGAATTTTATCTATGAGAAACTAACATATTGATATATATATTATCATCTTAATCATCCTACCCTTTAAATATTTAAAATTCAAATAATTGTGGTGAAATAAAATGTGTATCAAGTTGGTTACACTTCTAACAATTGAACTCATCTATTGCACAAATGTAAACAAAAATATACCAAAAAATTCTCTAATCAACCTTCCACAACTCTTCGGCGTACCCATTGCACACCAAGGTGTGATTGCTAGTTAAATTATATTTTGAATTTTCTATTTGTCTTCAATTAAGACAATAGAAAATATACTTTTTTCTAAAATAAATTTTTTATTTCCCTCCCTACATTCATTTTCCCTCCTCATTCAACATGCATTTTTCATTTTTGATTGACATGTGGGATTTTATGCGATAGAAAAGCCACCAGTGGTGGTGTGAAGACTCCAAATTGTGCATGGAGACCGCTTGAAGTCGAGTCTTCTATTGGAGAAGCCCACGATTTGGAGGAGCCCGAGCCACACACGCTGCCTATTACACTCTGCTCATTGCATCCACATAGAATGAATCTACCTCCCACCACAGAATGAATTCGTCGGGTGGAGAGCCATAAAGGTGACTAAGATGTGAGTGCAAGAGTGAATGGGTTTTGAAAATTCCAGTTGTTAATGAAGTTCAATCTTGTAACTATTTTTTATTTTAATAGAATGAAGTTGCATTCCATTTAATTTGTATTCATGGTTCCAATACGTTTTTGGCATTCATCTGATATCGTGACTCAATAGTGATTGGTTTAGGTTTAGATTGTAGTCTAAATGCCTTGTAGGTTTTTCCTCTGTGTAGCCTCTGACAACCTCAAAACCCTTATTCTCTGCTTTGATTGGAAATATTTTATATTTGCTTTGAGTCGGATAGCAAAAACCCATATTTCTACAACACACCATCACCACTCTGCAACAATCTAATTTTTAACCTCTTTTTTCCACTGCGTGCCTTCTACTGCTTTACATTTCTTAGCATGTCAGGTCTTCATTAAATTTTCTTTCTTTATAAATTTATCAAAAACCTTAAAATGGCTGATGGACTATCAATGTGGTACGCGGCTACTCAGACAAAAGATGGAACTATCAAAAGAAAATAAAAGGCAGGTAGCAGGGTAATTATCATTGACCCAGGTGCATCATCTTGTTGACAATAGGGTAGTTGGCAGAACAAGAGAAAGAGAAGACACAAATTGAATAAAGAGAGATGGCGTAGACTGTAGAGGTTAAGGCAGTGGCAAAAACAACATAAGGGACATCAGATCCACTGAAACAACCTTGACTTTGTTTTAAGGCCTTCCCTCCTTCAAGATCAAAGGTAGAATTAGTTTGTCCACTACCAAACAAGGCACAACAAAAGTAGGGCCCACCAGCATTGCTCACACCCATTCCAACCTCTGTGTGGTTGCCATCATACAAAACAAACATGATATTTTTGCTTTCAATGAGAAGCTGAGAAAAGGCTTGAGCACACTCTGCATAATGTAGCTGACAGGCCAAGAGCCTGCCTCATATGGTTTCCACTATGGCCAACTCCACCCCACAATCTAGGGCAAACACTTCTGAAATATGCACTTCTGGGGCTTGTTACCTTCATCACACTAGTTATCTCTCGTTATATATATCCCTCAAGAAGGGATGAAGCAGGGATGAAGCCTAGTAAGAAGGGATGAGAATTCAATATCTAGTCATTCCTAAAATGAGGATAAATTTCCTAGCCAGGAGAGTTATACACATTGGCAAAGTGAGGTAACTACTGTACATGCATGCATTTCTGAATAGTAAATTCAAATTGCTAGCTTGTAACATTTAACTGTGCATTATTTTCATTCAACTTGGCCTTATCTAATTAAAATATCTCAACACCTTGTCTGTAACATATACTCCCAAGAGGCATGCTACTGCTATTTATATTCTTTTACTTCCATTCTATGACACCATAGCTTGATGTTTGCAAAAATCACCAAGCTATCTTATTTTACAAATAAGAAGAGTATAACTAATTAGGATCTATGGATAACAATAGAAAGTCCTCTTCATATTTTCACTGGAATTTCTATATTTGAGGGCCTTGTTGCTTTTGAAGATGAATAATAATTAATGTTAGAGGAAAATAGAGTTTGTAAATATCAAAACTCTGCTAGATTAGCATGCATATACATATCATGGGTATGATCTACAACCAAGTCTAGTGATATTAGCAAAGCAATGTGGATAACCCAACAATAGATATTCATGCCTATAGCTCTCCAAAATAGCTTCCAAATGGCTCAAAACCCAAAGAGGCCAAGAATTTTGGTTAAAACTCAGGGTCATAGACATAGGTTACATAACTTTGGCAGACATGATCCTCTAGTAACAAATAGAGACTCAGAGTACCCATGCTCTCCCTATTTTATGAATATAATACATTAGTGTCAGCCACTGAGGATGACGTGACATCTCAATGATTTAATTCTAGGTATAAATAGACACATTCGCAAGTTATGTTCCTTGGAATTTCCACTGTCTACAACATTTCATTTTCCAAATCAGGATTTTACATTTTTCATTTGTGAACAATACCTACCTAGCAAAGCATTAGGATTTGGCTTTTGCTTATAGGGAAAAAATTTTAAAACCTTAAAAGCTGGGAAATTTCTTTGCAACTGAAGTATCTAAAGCCTAGTGCCTAGTGAGCATGAAATGGTCACCTTATAATTTATTCATTTTATTCTAAAGTGCAAAGTTTATTTTGATATTGGGTTAAGTCAGATATTTTGATGGTTATTTATAAAGTTAAGGAAAATAGGTGAGCTCATCATCAAGTTTTAAAAAAAAAACAGGAGAATTCATCATCAAGTTTTTAAAAACTCATTCATCAAATCTGAAAACTAGAATGATTTAACCTCTTCTTCTATTTTATTTTATTTCACTTAAATTTGATATAATTTGAACTGTAATCTATATTTTTGGGTACATATATCAATAAATGCAATTTATATGAACAATAGACTACTACTCTTACACATGGACCACTTACTATTAAGCAAAATTTAATAGAAAACAAGTACAGCTAAGTCTAAACGCATATTATCAAATAGGTATGGCAGTCAGCTACTTTTTGGGCTGACCTTCAGACATGGTTATTAGATGTATTATAAATCTGAATTCAATGGACCTAATGTCGGCCATTGTATAATGACTCATCCTCTTTGTCATTCCTAATTAATATATCAATGATAATTATATTATAACTTATATTCAATCTCTACTGCTTCTAGATCTGAAAGACCCACATCTTAATCAAACTATGGAAACACTTGTTTAGATCTACTTTACCTTGTTTTGCATTAAAGTACAGGGGATCATTCTTGGGCTTTGTTGCTTCGTTCTTTCTGTTCTTTTTTTCTTCATTCTACAGTTTAAGCCACTATTTTTGGTACCGTAGTCATCATGCAGTCCACAAAGCCTCCTGCTATAATTCCTAAGACAATGCATTATAACTAATTACTTCCAATCATTTCCTCTGTGGACAAAGTATTGGACTCTAACTTCTATAAGTGGTTAAAGCAATCTTTCTGTATTTGGAAACAACATCCACTTAGAATCACTGCCAGTTCTTTGTTAGAATGTAGGCTACAATGGAAACATATCAAATCTTGGTGTTAAGGTGAATATTTATTTGGTAAAGGATATTGGAACTCAAGTGTCATAGTCTATGCCTATTGCTACAACTTCTAGTCAAGATTATTTTTTGTGACTTGTACCTTTTCTTGTTCATGAATTGACGTATCATCCATGGCACCCAATTATCCACTAGTCTTAGAATCTTATGGGAAAGCTGAGTCCGAGTATTCAGTGATTTACATGGTGTTTGCAAAGTGGCTAAGGAACTTCAAATTTCAGCATAAAAAATGTTGCATTTAATTGCAAGATTCTGTCAAACATTGTTGAACAAGAGTTGAATGCAACCTATTTTGAGCCAAAAACTAAAAATAAGATGCAAAAATTTCAAAGCAAAATCTGATTGATGTGCCTTATAACTTATAAGAAATACGAATTTGGGAAATAGGAGTTTGATTAAAAATATGAAAAAGGATTGTCTAAAATATGAATGTTAAAAATAAGTGGTTAACTTCCACAATTGAATACAACTGAAATATGAATGCAAAAAATAAGGCGTTTAACTTCCACAATTGAATTCAATGAATCTATGTTACTGAGAGTTTTGGATGTTTTGTGTATGGGCTGTTCTAGAATTGGTTTTTACTAATTTTTACAATGAAGGTTTAATCATTTTTTTTGGTTTTTTAGCCGATAGGATATTATAGGTGGGAAATCCCACTAGAATCATCTACTGTCTAATGCCAGTGGACTATTCCAGTGGGAAAACCATGCACATTCAAAGCAATTACCAAGCATGGGCGAGTGGAAGGGAGTCGGTGGAGTCATTTATTGAAGCATGGAGTCTACTTTCTACATTCTCATTTTTGCATTCAACAAGAGAAGATTTGAGGAAGGAGAACATAAGCTATAACCAGATTTTTGTGGGCCTGCATTTTAAGGTTTTTGCTTCTTCCTGGAGATGCATTTTGGAGTTTAATACTCAGATTTGAGGGCATTTTTCTTTGACAAAACCCTAGACACCTCTTCTACAAGCGAGTGAGACAAGCTAGGGTCAAGATTTGAAGATACCTGGGCAGAATATAAAAAAACATTTTTGATGAGAAGGAAAACAACTCTCTTCCCATCACAGAGTAGCTATTGATGAGAGGGTTTAGGGAGGGCGTCTAAAGGAAGCATACAAGGCAGGACACACTATCATTTGGATGAGACTAGCATCTAAGAAGTCATTTATGAAGCTGGACATGTATTCTGGGTTGTTTTGTGGCCGACTCCACCATTTCCCAGGCTGAGATCAAGCAACAAATCAGGTCTGAGATGTTTATGCATAATAAATAGGAGTTGTGTCTTTGTAAGTTCCTTGTGTGCTTATATATGAGTGTATAATCAACTGTCTATTCAAAGTGTGCTATATATGCAAATCACAGTCAATGTAATCTCAGAAATTTGCACTACATGATGGTTGCACAAATAAATTAATGTATCTAGGTGTTTTACAGTTTGTTTCAAGAAACTTTGGGAAAAAAGGTGTCCATTCATTGGCTGTCAAAAACTGTTATACTTGAAAATATAGCATAAAAAAACTATTGTGTTTAGTAAATTCCTTGTTTTTCCATGCAGTTGACCTTTGCATCATTATTGTATTTCTGAGCATGTCTTGGTGGAAAATCTGCTTGGATTAAGGCTGTCATTTACTGTGTAGGAACTGATTGTATTGATGTGGCTTTAATAACAGTCTTAGAAGTATCCTTAAAGTCATCTCTTGATTCTATTAATCTCGTTGGTCTAGCTATTAAAAAAAGAAATACTTCATTTGCTATTTAATCTTCTCAGAATTTTATTGGCAAAGTCAAATTTCTTAGAAATGGTTGGTAAATGCCAGTTTTAAAATAATGTCGTGCAACTACCCATTTGTACCATTAGACATTCATTTCCTCCACCTACACATCTCACTTCTCATCTCCTTTTGCCATGGTTCAAATCACTGTATTTGAACCACATCTCGGTGTTGGTTAACTTTCCCTGCTACTACCAAGCCATGCAAATTTTTTTGTTGGGGAGCATACATTTGAGTCATTCTTGGCCACCAAAGATGAGTAATACCATTTTTTTTGGCACTTAGTTGTTGTACACATGTCAAAGAGATCTCATAACCAAGTTATGTTTCTTCCCATTGTAGTGCGATTGAATAGCATAATATTTAGGACTTAGCAATTAGGATGGAGTTACAATACTACCAATTACAGTTTGACTTAAGTGTATCACTACAGAAGGGAATTTTTGTTGCTATTAGTCCAAACTCCCATTGCATGCATCATCTTCTTTACATACACAAATCTCCATTTTTGTTAAAAAAAATTGTAATTGCAATTTAAGATAAATATGTGCACACACATTGCGTAGCTGCTACCCTTCCTGAATTCATGTCATGCATACCTTAGTTTGTGCATTTTCTAGATGGCTTAGATAAATAGGTTAGCATTCACAAACAATGCCCTCTTTTGTTTTTATTGGGTGAACTAAGCTGCATAATTTTTAAATAATGCCAAAACTTAAAAGATATATAGGATTGACATAAAACAACATTAGTGATTCCCTTTTTTCTGTAGGCCCATTATAACAATCTGATATTGCTAGCAATGGACAACTAGAGCAATGCTAGATTTCATATAACAATTCATGTAAGGACTATGAAAAGAGGAGACAATTGTAGGAGCTTAGTATTTATAATACCATCAAATACAGTTTGACATGTATGATGATTATATGTCTTCTTTTTGTTACCAACCCAAATTCCCACTGTAAACATTGTCTTCTTTATATACACAAATCTCAATTTTTGTGAAAAAAATGTAAATGTAATTAAAGATAGTTATCTGCACAGACATGGCATAGTTGTTGTCCTTTGTGAATTCATTTCATGTGTGTCTTTGTTCCTGCATGGCCCAGACAGCTAAGATAGACAGGTTAGTATTATGAAGCAATGCCCTCATTTTAATTAGGGGAACCAAACAACACAGTTTATAATCAATCTTAAAGATGGATGGGATTAACAAAAAAAAAAATTAGTGCATCCCTTTTTTCTTAAAATCCATCATAATATTCTGATATTGCTAGCAAAGGACAATTAGAACAATCATATATATGTCAGGAATACAAAAAGAGGAGATGATTGTAGGGGCCATTATTTTTGGGTTATTCCAAATTAGGTGATTCATCCATCATGTATCACTCCTAATTTGCAATGTCTTTGGCAAGAGGTCTTCACAACTTATCACTTATATGTATGAAATCTTCAAAGCAAATAATTTTTAGTGTTGAGATTTACGTGCTTCATGCATGGCCTCAGTAGGGGAAAGTTCATTTAAATCTTTCCTAGTTGTATTATCATCACATCATATGGGACATTGAGTCTAGGGATTAGAACATGAGCGTTTTAGAAAAACAATTGAGCTATGTACTGCTAAGTACTGAGAGAGTTCAACACATTCAACAAATATTAGTTGTTCTCTCTATGTTTAGATTTCTTCATCTTTTGCATGGAGATAGTCAAGGGATATACACTATTTAACTTTTTATGGTGTTGGGTAGTGATCTTGTTAGTTGGTTGAACTGCATGTATATGCATGTTTGTTCCTTGTTGAAACATTCCATAGGAAGGCCCAAACTATTGAAAAAATGATGGCTACAAAAGGAACTACTAAATTTTTGGCAACAATGCTTGTTTTCTGGAAAATTTACTACCCACCAAGTTCCCAATGCTTGGAGAAATTCTGAAATGTTGAATATAACTACATGGAATTTGAGTATGCTAAATGGTCTAGACTCTAATCCATTGTTGCTGAAGAGCAAGCAATGTTATTTTTCTAATATAAGCTTTCTTATAGTTATGTTGTCATGATTGTCTGAATTTTTCCAAACAGTAAAATTTTAGTGGAAGTGATAAAACTTAAGCTATCTTATTTTATATGTTGGCATGGACTAAATACAATGCTTTGAACCTATCAATGTCCAATTATTTGTTTTGTTTCTTAATTACTCCTCTTGCTCAAATTACTCTTGTTCCTGAGATGAAGTTTTTGCTCAAATTACTCTTGTCCCGATACATATGAAGTTTTTGCTCAAATTACTCTTGCTCCAGTGGGGAAGCATTATAACTTTCTGTTTCAAAGTATAGTACCATTTGGTACTATTCAGTTCATGTGCAAGTCCGATTCAAACTTTGAAAAGTTGAGCTCCATGAACAAGTTCTAGTTAGTCTTTGGTATCTGCGTTGAAGGTTTAGTTACCATAAGAATTTGCAACATTAAGAAACATGGTAAATTGTGTAAGGAAATTTGTAAATAGTTTCACTTAGAAGTTGTAAATTATTTTAAAATAGTAGAAAGGAGAGATATATAGAATTCAGATATGTGATTTTTTTTTAAAAGAACATAAATTTTTCATCAACTAACTAATTAAGAAGTGGAGTGACTAATTCTAATTCTAATTCTAATTTAAATAAATAACTTGAATAATTATATCTATTTTATTTAGGATAGAACGTGTAATAGAGTATTGTGAGTAAAATAATGACGAGTGAGTGGGAACCATTGATTAACATGACATATTATCTATTAGGTTTTGTTCACACTTCATACTTATATTTATTTGGGTCATTTATGTTTTGTGTATTATGATTCATTTCATAAGATTAAGACATTTCTTATGTTTTTACTGTCCTAGGATTTTAGGGTTTAAGCTATTTTTTTTCAGGTTTTGGGTGTCAAAGATTTCCATTTTTATAGTTTTTGTTTTCAGTGTTCGTTTGTAGTTCAAAAATAAGGGTTTTATGCATTTGATCTGTATTATGGCTAATTATTTTTCATGTAACAACTCCAAGCCAGTTGGAGAGCGTGTGAAGGATTTGATATCGTGGTTGAGTTTGGAGGAAAAAGTAGTGTAGCTTGAGTAGCACGGCAGATGGCATTGGAAGGTTGGGAGTGCCCAAATATGAATGGTGGTTAGAGGCTCTGCATGGGGTTGCATATTTTGGACATGGCATTCGATTCAATGGTGTTGTTCGTGCAACCACTAGTTTTCCTCAAGTCATTTTGACTGCCGCTTCTTTCAATGTCAGGCTCTGGTACTGCATTGCTCAGGTTGGGTTTTCAATATCTTTTTATACCAGTTATTAGATTTTTTATTGTTGAAGAATGTCCCCCTCTTTTCTTTTTCCCTCTCTGGAACCCATTGTTATACATTAAAATTATAACCTAACGAACTGGGATGTTACTATTGTTGGGGTAACCTGATATTCCTGCATCGAAAGAAGGAACTCAATGTAGTATTAGATTTTAGAAATAAATCTTCATGAAATTTTTTCATTTGGAACCCCCTTCTGTTGCTCTTCCTTAGGATTAGCTCCGCACTATCTGGTGCCAATATGCATCTATCATGCCTTGTTCCCACTGGTACGTATAAATTTCTCAAAAAGTTTCTAACAAAGGCACAGTTTTATCTTTTGTGTTGACTCAAATATATAAGTACTTAGTTCTGAGCTCTATGGGCAATAGATTGGCCCCAAATGTGGATGGAAAGTTGATTTCTACTCAATTTTTCCAAAGTCCTTTTGTCAAGTTAATATGGATTGCTAAAGGTTGGCCTTGCCTGTATTAGATTCTTTAAGAAATTAATTGTTGGTAGTACAAATGGGGTGGCATTTTAATTAATTTAATGACTTTATCAAACCAAGATCATAAGATGTGATATGATGTAAAATATTCAGAGTAAAAAAGGGAATCATGGATCAACTTTGAGCCTTCCAGGTTTTGCAGTTTCCTTCTGGAGGGTGGATCTTTTGTTATTAATTAGATGGATTTATCAATTAAATAGGCTATGCATATTGTAGCACGAGGCCAAAGAAGATGGGTTTTCATGTAAAATCTTCAAGAGTACAAAGAAAAAATCAAGGATCAACTTTGATGTGCTGCAATTTCCTTCTGGAGGGTGGATCTTTTGTTATTAATTTTGTTTAGAAATGATCTTGTTTTTGTAGGTCTTTCCTTTACCAAGCGGAGGAAAAAAAGCTTGATAAACTTGTATGATAGGAGCAGTGTATATGCAAACTGAAACAATAATGAATCAAAAGTAAAGACATTACATATTATTTTCAGCTACAAAAGTTTTTACGGATAAAATCCTCATATGTAGAAAAAGAAGCCTGATGAACATGAGTGCTTTAAAGCATGACCAAAAATGAAAAGTGCAAAATAACATTCAATTTTTTTCCCCAAAATTGCTAACACCTATCAACATGGAAATTATACAACAATTATCCTAACTTACTTGGCTTGGATGTCACAATAGGTGGAGCAATACACAAGAATGTACCATCCAATCTCAATCTTCCCTAAAATGGGAAATAAACAAAGTTTCCTCTTCCATTCTCTATTAGGTGTCATCCCCTCTGAGTTTTGCATGTAAGGTAATGTGAATTAGTGTTAAAAATTCCTGTCAATGAGTTTCACATTTGTGTTGATGAAAAGAGTGTTAAAAGCACCTATAAAGCTGAATAGTTTTAGGATTGTTAACCTTCAATGTAAGTCTTGGGCTTTGTAATATTGTTCCTGCAAACTCTGCACATTTTTCTCCCCAGCATTGATGACTTACATACACAATTTGTTCAGATTTTTGAGGTAAGTCACTTGCCCTGGTGTCAATGAGTTTTTTAGGAAACCTGTACCACCCGTATTTGTGTATTTTTTAATCCTAAAAAAATTATGTTGTTATCTGTTAAATGAAGTCATTGATAGAAATTGGTTTTCAAGTTGCATCTTGTAATTTTGAGGTAAGTCACTTGCCCTAGTGTCAATGAGTTTTTTAGGAAACCTGTACCACCCATTTTTTTTGTATTTTTAATTCTAAAACAATTGTGTTGTTATCTGTTAAATGAAGTCATTGATAGAAATTGATTTTCCAGTTGCACCCTGTTAAATGAAGTCATTGACAAAAAATAGTTGGTGCAAAAAATCACGTTGCAAACTTCTCTGATTACAAACATCCGTATACATTTTGGAGTAGTCACTAGATTTGGACTAGGCTTCACCTGAAAAGAAAAAAAATAAAAAAAGATCAGGACTAGATCTGTGATTGTTTGAACAACTAAAAATGCCTATAATATTGGAATTCTCTAAGGCTCCCCGGGATGAATCTGGTTGAGTCTGCATGGTTAAGAAGGTTCATAATTGCAAACTCCAGCCAAATTTAATGCAACTATTTTGAAACATAGGTACCCAATATGTGTTCCACTACAGTGGCTACATCTTGAGTCTATAGGACATTTGAAATTTTGAATTCCTTGCACTACCAATCAACAACATAGTTTTCGGGTTCAAAAGGCAGAGAAAAGAAAATGCTTAGGTCGAGGAATCCACTCCAATGTCAAATGTTTGGTTAGATTATGTGCCTATTGGCAACACACTTGACAATAGACATCAAGTGGCTCTTTACTTTTAGTATTTGTTATAATATTATGACACACACTAATAGACACTACTAAGACACTAATTTATAGCAAGGGGGGTTTTCATCAACAACCCAAAATTATTATGGGTGATGACGATGGAACTGTGAATTTGTGCAGCTTATCAGGTCTTGTATCCAATTCACCATTCTAAAAGATAATGATTCAATTCAAAAGATAGTTGATGTGATTTTAGGTGCCAATTTACAAACAACACATTCAGCTGTAACATTATTAGTCCCAAATTAATGTATTTCTCTCTTATAAATTAATCAACGATAAAAGATCATAACACCTGTAGTTCACCTTTAGGCAAGTGAGATCAAGATAGTGTAGAAAGTTCATATAATTTATAAAGCGTTGCAAGAAAGGTAATTTGTAGCCTAATATGTTCTAATAGCCATACATTTGTGATATATATTGGATCTGCTACTAATTCACGTAAGCAATCATTCACTGAGTTTGTTGAGAAACTAACCACTACTATGTTGTATTTAGCAAAGACGTTGATATTCCTGCAGGTTGGATAAGGCCAGATGTTGGAAATGTATTTATCACTGTCTCTACCTCATCTGTCTTCCATATTGTCAATAACACAAGGAGAAAGAATGCATATTTATTTATAGCATTCTTCAACCAAGATAAGAAAAAGAAAGTGAAGGGAAAATCCTCTATTGCCTTCAAAAGCTAAAGAATAATTTAATGTGCAACCTGAGTAATGCATTAGTGAAAATAATACTTGAAAATTTGTTGCCTACCAAACAGACCAAACATCAGAAATCTAGTTCTTTAAAGCAAGAAACTTACAAATTCCTTATGTTTATCCCTGCCTTACTTTACACAAGCATATCCAGAATATTTTTACAAATTTAGGATATAGAATGTTGGAAATTACATGAGAAACAAACACCCATCATTATGAAACAACAGTTTACTATTTCAGCAACATGCTAGAGTAATTTCCATGAACACAACTATGACAGATCATACAACAATTTTCAATACATAATATAGTGTTTCTTTGGGATGTAGATTGTGGAGAAAAAACAATCAATGGAAGCAAAAACATTTTTGTTTTGATTGTTTCTATTGAATATATGAATTATTTCCTATATGTGTTTAAGTTTTTAAGGTTAATTAATGCTATGTAAAAAGCAAACCAAAGTTACATTGATTGTATGTGTTCGTACAATGCATGTGAAATCTTCTTTCTCTTGCCAGTGTTACTTCTTGCAATTGTTTATCCTTTTGTTACCAATTATTTGGATGAATGGATGTTCAAATGGTTTACCTTAACTTGAAGATGAAACCACTTGATTTATATATATTTCTCTATTTGTTAAATATATACAAACATGCCTTCTTATTTAAAAAAAAAAGTATTTAATTTGATGTGTAAATAGACTTCCTTTATGGAAAACTTAGAAGCACCATTTGATTTGTTTGCTAGCATGTAGCTAGTTGGTTTTGGAACATTTGATGATTCTAATTTTAGAAAGCAATATTGCACAGGAAAATTTTATAAGCTAAATATCATAAAATAGGCAACTGCCATAAAACTCTAATGTATTTTGGTTTGGTTTACATCTATAATGAAAGTGAATTTTGTCATAAAATTCTATGAGTGCTTTGTTTCATGTTTTTTATAAATGCAGAGAAGATCTGGTGCATTGCAACGGTGCTTATTAATAATAAAAATTACATTTTGTAGGATTCTCTAGGGAAAATATCTACCACTGGCAAAGATAAAGAATATGTAACTCCATTATGTTGATATATGTTTAAAACAAGATGATGAGCTCGAGGGCTTGTTGAAAAAAGCCTGAGAACTTTAAAGGATTTATGCATTGTTGATCAAATTAATGTTTACGACTTTTTGTAGTGCCCACCCCATGAGCTACACAAAAATTATTAGTCAGAATGTATTAGTATCAATTGAGGTGATTGTGATTTTTAATTAGTACCAAATGTTCTCTAATATTATGGCCTCAATCATATTTAATTCAACTTTATATTTAATGACGTCTACTCTTTTGCTGAGTTGTATTTAGTTTTGGAATTTTTTTTTTTTTCAAACAAGTGTGATTTTAGAGTGATTTTATCACTTTCAAAATATATTCTTAATTCAAAGGTTTTGTTTCAGTTGTGTTTCAATCTGTGTAAGTGAATGCATATTTGCTAAATGATCTACCATTAAGTCTCATGTATTACAAAAATATATACAAAAAAAAAACTAATTTTTTCCATAATTAACCTTCCACACCTCTTCGGCGTACCCATTGCACACCAAGGTGCAATTGCTAGTTTATGTCATGGACCCTGCTTGTAATTGACTTGTATGATTTTGAATAGGTTGTTAGGTCAAATCAAGTATAGGTAAAAAGCTAGTTTATCACATTTAGATTTTTATCAAAGTTTTCCATATTAATTTAGTTAGTATTTATTTTATTATAATTTAAGTTTTTTATTCCCATTTCAAATTAGGTTTTGCATTGCTTGAGATATTTGATGAATTACAATTTCTAGCACAATATTCTAAAGTCAAACTGAGAACTTTATGCACCTATGTTGAAGGTATTGTTTGATTAATAGGATAGTTATAAATTTGCTATTCTACTTGTACATGGTTGGGGGAAATTCATTTTACATTTAAAAATCTTAGGAAATGATCCTTAAAAATATGTTTTCATCCCATTTGAAACCATTGGATATTTTAAGGATCTGTTCTCCAGGTTTGTTTGCTCACACATTTTGCTGGTAAGGTGTTTATTGTTATTTTTGCAAGAGTTCAGGTTGTATTGTTCTTATTCATGTATATAATTCAAATTTATTGTGAAGATCATGTCTAATGCAAACCTTTTTGATTGGGCCTAAGAAAAATTTATTGTATGGTAATTTGATTGATGTCTTTCTGCACATCTTTCTCATAGCAGGTTCCTTCATGCTCTTGCTAAATTAGAGGACTCCGATCTGATTCACTACATAAATGAATGTGAGTTGACTATTTTATCAAATCCCCTTTTCTTTCCATGTAATTTTTCAGTTGGTTCATGAATTCTTTCTTGTTTGATAGCTACATGTATTCTAGATTGAGAAACATGGTGCTTGATTGCAGCAAAATATGATGTTTTTGTTTCTATTGCAATGGTTGGCCATTTTTTGGTCTATTTTGCAAAACTATTGTTGATCTTTTATTTGCAGCGTTAATTAAATTTGGTTTACAAATTATTTTTGTATGATATTACAGTAATACCAGATTAAAAAACACGTATTCTTGTTTGGAACAAAGTATGATGTTGATGTATCCACTGCTTGTATCAAGGACAACACAACAAAATGATGGGATGTAGAGCTTGAGGGGAAAATTCAAAGTGATGACCTTTGGGATGCACAACAAGGTTGGTTGAGTTCTTCTTGTAGGAGCTAGGTGGGTCTAGCAGTTTTGGCAATGGGTATGTCATGTCATTTGTAGTAGGCATGAGTAAAATCATATTTTGTATCTTGAACTTGATTAATAATATAAATATTATACTACATATATTTTTTGATCATTGGATCAATTGATTGTCAATGTAATTTCAGCTTCTTTTAGTCACATTGTTTACACAAAAGATAAATTGCATTTTTTTTTTTACTTTTGAAAAATAATTTGTATATATTTTTTAATAGTGCCCCCCAGCTGTCCTCAAGATCATTTTTTTTTTCTGTCCCTGAAACTACATTCCCATCTCCCATTGTCCTTGAAATTCAAAGAAATACTGAATAAAACTTGTCATTTTGTTTTGTTTATGTGATTTAGGAGAAGTAGGAGAACCATCTTCAAAGAATAAAGGAGAAAGTTAGAACACCAGAGGGTGTGCCACACTTATTTGACTTAATCACTGTTTAGGATGAGTGCATTAAATTGGCATTTTATGCTGTACTAGGAAACACTGTTGTAGCAAAAGATCTTGACTAGGTAGATTGCATTCTTTGCTTATTGTTAAATGGATCTACTGCCTTGCTCCTTGTCCTATGGTAGCAATCAATGGTTGGATTTGAAATGAAAGAACAACTTGTTAATAAATTGAGGTTATTTTTACTTTTATTTGGGAATAAGATTTTTAGTCCCTTCCATTTGGAGGCCATTACCATATTATGTATTTTCTGATTACATATATCGATTGATGACACTAACTAAATGTTGTTCTCAACACTCTTCTTGAATATTTTAGCTGCATTTTGCTGCAAATTTGGATTTAGAGTATTTGAATTCATTTTCGCAGGGTGCAAATGACCTGCTGGCATTGCTACCAATACAACCTGCATTGTTGGTAGATTTTAAGGTGTGCCATTTTTCTAGTTGTGCATTTAGCTAATTATCTAAAAGGGATTTGAACTTTTTATTTGTTTTTCAATGGTTGGGGAGAAAAATTGAGAGATTGTATTACATTGCATCATATTCAATGCTTATGTTTCTCCATTTCTAGTTCTATTTTAACAATGCATTTATGTTAGGGCTTGCATCAAAGGAATAAAATTGAAGCTCAACAGCTGTTACAAACACAATTTGTTGCTAACTCACACCTTCTCTACACTTTATAGGTCATTCCTAACTCTCTTTTGTGTAGTTACATTTATTTATATTTATACTATTCATATTTGGTTCTATTGGCTCTGCTTGTATTTTAGAGACACACTGGTCCTTTGTTGCCAATTTTTTTTCTTTTCATTATGAGTTGTTCCTTCACCTAGATATGATCTTGTTTTGAATCCACAACTATATTTATATATTTGAATTAAGTGAATGAATTTCTTTGTTCTTTAGAGATAGTGTGTGCATTTTGCATGCCCTGTGTGTTGTAGTTAATATTGAAAATAATTGTAAGCATTTCTTACTTTTTAAAATCATTTCATCACTGAACTAATTTGGCTAGAGTTTTAGTTTTGAAATTTATCCATTACTTATGAGTTTGTCCTTAGTTTCATGCTTTGGCTCAGTGAAAACATGGGAAATATTATTTGATAGCTTTAAATGAAATCTAGGGCACACAAACACTTATATGATATTGATTAGATATTACTATTAGTCCATGAAACCTTAAAAGGTATTTTACATTTTTGGATATGATCTTGTTCGTATGATAATTTTTATAGTTATGGGAATGGTGAGATGTATTCATAGTAGTAGCATCGATGCATTTTGCTTGTTGAAGGATCCTTTATCAATTGTAAAATTATGGGCATGTTCTTTATTAGAAATTTGATAAGGACAAAGGAAAAGACATTGGCTCAATAGCTCACACTTCTTTGGAACAACATATATCATTGTACAATATGCACAATAGTCCATCTTTGCATTGTTCCTTTGTCTCCCTAGGAGAGTCATTAGCTAATCTGAGTTTCTAATTTTGAAGTTCTTGTCTTTCGTACTACTAGATTATTGGTGTTATTGTTCTTGTTTGATTTAATATTCATCATATGGTGTAGGCTAGTAAGTGGACCTGGGAGGAGCTAGACATCAGACCAAAAGTTTTCTTGTTGTCTACTGGTTATTGGTGAAGATTAATAATAGTACTTAGAGTAGCAAGCATAAATTTTAACGATTTAAGCATCAAAATGTTCTCATTATTAGATCTTGGTTGTATTTTCATTTTAATAACTGTATTTTCTAGATTTGGCTTGGAGTTCTCATCTTTCATCAAACGTGGATCAATATCATCTTCAACACATCAAGATTTCATAATAGGAATTGGGAAAGGGCCAATTTTCACATCAAATTGGCACCAATTCCCCCATGGGATCAAGTGTTTGCTTCTCTAATTAGGATTAAATCTAGTTTTATTTTTTGTATTGTGTTCTTCATCAATTTCTTTGCTATTTTGAGTTTGCAAATGGATTTCATGGGGAATCCTTGTTTTAGCTTGTAATTCCTTATCTAACTCGTTTATTCATGTTGTTTTACAGGTACTAGGAAAAGGGTTCGCACATTTGGCGCTAGAAGGAGGGCTTGACATCATTATTTCTAACAATTTCTTGAAATTTCCGCGTTTTCTTGACACACAGGAAATTCCAATGCGGGCTCGTCAGCGTAGCTATTTTTGGCACTGCGAGCTCATGAGCATCGCTGTTTTAGCACCACAGGCTCATTAGCGTTGCTATATAGCACCGTGTGAACATAAACTGTGCCGCTGGACTCATCTTGCCAAGAATTTTTGAATTTTAAACTCTGCCATTGGACTCGCCGACCTGCAGACAATTTCAAAAAATATTAAACAGCGACGCTTTCGAAAACTGTGACGCTGGGTGAAAAGTGTGATGCAATCGTGCTCTCTATCCCGACACAGAGCACCGCTGACTGGTAAGCAGCGCTATGAGAGCACTGCTGGGAGGAACAAACAATGACGCCTTCACGAGTTGCGACGCTGGAAGACAGTAAAAGGGAGAATTTAATTTTTTAGCACGTGTTTTTAATTTATGATTTATCTATCTTCTGTTTTCTAGTTTTTTAACTTCTGTGTTTTTCCAGAATCTGACTGTTTTTCTTCTTTGTAGGTTAGAAAACGAAAACAAAGGAAGGAAGAGCATGGTGATGATATTTTTTCCAATCAAAGTGTTTTTTAACACTTAAGTGTTTTTTTAACACTTCTCTAAGAATTTGTCATCTTCTTCTTTCTTAGAACACTAGCTTTCATTTGGGTTTAAAAAGAGTTCTTTTTGTTTATTTCTTGCAAAAGGATTAAAAAGAATCTTAGGATCAACAACTTAGTAGATTTTGTTTATGGGATTAACAAATTGAACAAATGTCTTTTCACTTGTGATTTGGTGCTCTAAAATGAACTCACATATTGCTTTATGGATCTAAAAAGAACAAGTGTAGCTTTGTTTTTGTGAGGGCTTACTTAGACTAAAGCCATTGAAAAAGGATGTATGCGCTTCTCTCGCGCTTTATAGCCATCTTGAGAATCAAAAGGCCTTTTTCATGACTTTGGGTTAAGACAAAGCAATCACCTCCACACTTCGATTTGGGCTTAAAATTGAACAAAATCTTGTGCGAGTGTGAGTGGGGACTTTGTTGCGTATATTCTCTCTCCTTGTTGCCAACAAGGATTGATTGAGTTACGAATATTGTTCTTCATTCACTTTTGTTTATCCTAGAGGGCCTGCCTTGGGGAAAAAGTACTCACCCAAGGGAACGACTCAACCGGTAACACTCTAAATCCAAGAGTATTTTCAGTCGAGATAGAAATGTGGATATTGGAAGAAACGCCAATATCATGCGGTTGACTCTGACAAGATGGATCCGAAAGGGGACTCTTGCCACGTTGGGTCAACTCCTACAAACGGAAAGTCCTTACTAAAACCCATGTGCTAGAATTTTCCAAAATCCTTTTATCTATTTGTTGGTGCAAGAATGGTCATTCTCAAGCCACCCCACACTTTTACGGTCTTCTAGTAGAAATGGAAAACATGCCATGGGAGTTTCATGGGTGTTGATGCTTGGCTGCCTTGTATAAGTGAGTGCCATGGAGGGGAGCCAGTGGGGTCAAGCATCTAACCATTCACTAGAGATAAGCATAGCTAGACTTGTCCAAGTGGGAATCCAACAAATATTGTCTTACACATCCATAGGATTGTACTTATTCTTGGGTTACAAAATGCATTGCTTGATCGAAAACATCTCAAAAACAAACACTTAACATCATCCAAATTTCAAACCCTTTTGAGGACAAATACAATTGACTCAATCCATATGTTATTGCTTTCCCTTGGGATTCACATCCTTAGAGGTTTCTAAGAATTGGATTATATCTCAATTTGTCTTCTTAAGTAAACAATAGGAAACCCTTGCCTTAAATTCATTAAATTTCCACATAACATATCTTGTGGGGTTTGAGGAAATTAAGACATTGGACATCTTAGTTTGAAAACCTAATTTAAGAAAGTGTTTTTGGTAAAAATAAGACATTAAGCAAAGCTAAGCCAAATGAACTTTCATATGTGTTGAAGACTTGGAATCCCAAAACACAAATCATTGATTAGAAATCCAAAAATGAATGTTCAAATGAAATCATGTCTTGGTTACAAAGGTCATTAGGAAGCATTTGCATGCTCTTCAATACATAGGTCTAGGCAAACAAAGTGTCCCCTTTTAGGCTCACCTTAGGATCAAAACATATCAAAATCTCTTTTTCATCCATCCTTCAAAACATCAAAACAAATTTCATCTCATCATCACCTTTTGAAAAATATTGAAATCATCCTTGATACTAGGCTTTGTGGAAAAATCAAAATCATCAATATCATTGAGACCAAAATCCTTGAAAACATTAGCAAAAACACCTTCGGCTAAGTATGTGTAGATGCATCCTTTTGCATATACTTAGTCAAAGTTATCAAAATCATCTTGTCTAGCTTAGTGTATGTAGATGAATCCTTCTTCATATGCTTAGTGAAACAATCATCTTGTTTGAATAGGTGTGGGTAGATGCATCCTTCTCCTCACACATATTCAAATTATCATCCTTTGAACAAAGCTATCCCTTAGATCATCATCAAACATCTTAGGGTTGTTTTGTTCAAAAATCCAAATCAAAATCAAAAATCAAAATCAAGGACAAAATCTCAAGTCTCAAAATCCAAAATCAAAATCAAAATCCACAAGTCCTAAAAGCCTAGTGTCTCATTCAAGATTTATCAAAAGCCAAGAACATCCATATCATCCATCCCTAACATCATCATCATATCATCACCTTTGATCCTCAAGACATCCTAAAACCTTCTACTTTGGGACATAAAGATTGATCCAAAGAATCAAGAGATTCATCTCCCATATTCTCGAGGATTGATCCTTGTTTTATGGTTCAAACAAGATCTCAATACAAGAAGAGTATGGAAGCCAACAAAGAAACACCCGCTTCAAGCGATCTTAGCCAAACAAATGCATAAATGAATCCAGTTGAATCAAGCAATCCATTGACCCTCTCATCATCGCAAAATCCGCAAGAAGAAAATCAAGGAGAGGATCTTACCTTTGGAATGTCTCGCGAGGAAATGACTGAAATGCTTCAAAATCCAGAGAATCATAAAATCATCAACATCATGATGAGACTCAACCCTTCGTTATACATGCTTGAACTAGCAAAACAAGGGGCCAAGTTGCCTTCAAATTTTGATTAAGTACTATAGTGGAGACATCCTTTCCACATATCTCATCCACCATCCCCATTTCATCTACACCTCCATCCCAAAACATCATGCAAAAAATTCCACAAATCACAACATCGTTTACTCCAACCCAACCAAATGTCAACAAGGGAAACACATTCCTCAATGCTCTTCAATCACACCCCCTTGTTAATAATCAAAACTTGGACGCAAACACCACATTGGAACAAAACATACCCGAAAACCCATTACACAAAAATGTTCCTCTCACATTCCATCATGATCCATCATCATCATTTTTTTACGCAACACCTCAAACACCTCTTCTCACAAATTCACAAGAAGAGGGAGATATGTTCAGACCAGGGGGCCTATTTGACACCATGACATCTTCACAACAACTCACCCCCCTCACCTTTCCACCTCTTCACCATTGCCATTATCATCTACATCACTCCTTGGTTTAGGGCTTCCTCCCCTACCAAGTATCAATCAAACCTACATCCCAACCATCAATCAAAGCATTGTACCAAACACACAAATTTATCGTTGATATCGCAACAACAAACGATAAATACACAAGCAATGGCAACATCATCGAACACACCCCTAACATCACAAAGCATGGTCTCTTAAGGACCAATCACATCAATACCACTATCCAACAACCAAAACATCAACACAACATCATCATCTACCACCATTCCAAATCCACCTCCACCTCCACCACCACCAACGTTCACCACATCAAGCCAATACAATGTAGCATTGCAAGCTACTTTTCAAAGAGGATACCAACAAGTTCAAAAACAAAAAGTTGTGCAACAAGCTGCTCAAGCCACACAGGCTGCCCAAGCTGCACAAGCTGCATTACAAGTGCACCAAACGCAACAAGCCCAAGCTTTATTGCAACCTACACAAGCATTGCAAGCAAAAAGGGTTGCTCAAGCACAACTTTTATTACAGCAACAAGCCGCACAAGCACAAGCAGCATAAGTTCAAGCCCAAGCACAAGCACAAGCACAACTTCTTGCACAAGCAGCGCAAGCACAAGCATATCAACAAGCACTAAAGCAATACCAAGAGCATCAAGAAGTGGAAGAATTGGCAGCCCAACAACAAGCGTTGTGGGAACAACAAAAAGCATTGTTGGAACAACAACAAGCACAAATCTTAGCGCAGCAACAACAAGATCAACAACAAGCATTGTTCATACAAAAGCAAGTAGAAGCCTACTTCACCCGCCAAAACATATAGATACCATCAAACAACGCACCAACCAATCCACCCATCCAACCAACAATTGAAACACCCCAAAACACTTTCATCCCACCCCCTGATCTGCAAAGTGATGTGACAACACAACTCAGGTTGCTCTCGCAACAAGTGCTCGACCTTCAATCAGGGCGAACAACCAAAACACCAAGTAACTTGTGTCCCTATCCATTTGATAGAAGCTTAGACATGAAACCATTCCCTAAGGGATTTGAAATCCCCAAATTCGACAAATATCAAGGGATGGGAAACCCTGAAGATCACGTCAGGGAATTCCAAGTTCATTGCATGGAAGTTGCATATGATGATACTTATCTCATGTGGCTATTCCCTAGGAGCTTGGTAGGCCCCGCTATAGAATGGTTCTCTCGTTTACCTTCAGGCATTAGAACATTCCAATAAATTAGAGATGCATTTATTAGGAACTACGCATGTAATATTGCAATGGATGTCAGTCTCAAAGAACTATATGCTCTAAAACAAGGAAAGAATGAATGTGTTACTTCATTCCTTCAACGATGGTGATCCAAGGCCAATAAGAGTAAGTGGACCATGCCAGAAGAACAACAAGTTTGCACCATCATTGCCAACCTTGAAAGTCACTTAGCATTTCATCTCAAGGTTCAGGGTATCACTACATATGAACAATTGATATCCAAGGTGCTCAACATCGAAAGAGCCCTTGTGACTCAACCCACAAAATCAACTCATATCACAAACAAAAAAATAATCGCCCACCATCCAATTACAACGATAAACCTCACACATGGGAAAGGAACAAGAATGTTACTAATGATGGTATCGTAGATGCCAAGGTGGTCATTAGTGCTCCTCGCCAAAACACACCCACACCGCAAAACCAAAATCAACTCCAAAACACTAATCACACAACATACCAACCCAACAACAATTCAACCATCAATAACCTCAATGATCAAAGAGGACCACAACAACGCAAAAGTTATCCAAAACGAAAATACACCATTTTGGGGAACCATTGGAAGACATAATGAAAAAGTTGATCGACGAAAAACTCATCAAGCCTCCTACATTTGAGAATTACCAAGAACCTGACATCAAACCCCCTTGGTATAATGAAAATCAACTTTGTGAATTTCATAAAATCAAAGGTCATACCACAAGCAATTGCATGAGACTCAAAAATATCATCCAAGATCTCATTGACAAGAAAATCATAAATGTGGAACCACCTACCGGAAATTAGGATCTAAAAATCTACATGAATCCGATGTCGAATCATGGAAACAAAGGGAATAAAAATGATAAAGGGAAGGGAAGTGTAAATCATGTGTACGAAATGGTCGTTGCCTCCTTAAATGAAGACTGCATGGTCATCACCATGAAGGGCGCCCATGCCGAAGATTGTGGAGTCACCACAAGAGGCGACAAAGTAACCATTGCAGGATCATCCCAACCAAATAAAGTCCCTTCATCTAGATCCGTTCCTAATGGCTATAATGTCCTAGACCAACTCAAGAGAATTCCAGCACACATCTCCATCATGGAGTTGTTAAAAATATCATCAGTGCATAAAAAGATTCTCGAGGAAGCATTAGGCTCATCCACTGTC
Organism: Sequoia sempervirens; assembly: GCA_007258455.2. Lineage (NCBI taxonomy): Eukaryota > Viridiplantae > Streptophyta > Pinopsida > Cupressales > Cupressaceae > Sequoia > Sequoia sempervirens. The sequence goes on from VDFB02000007.1 coordinate 85,753,076, forward strand.
CCCACAGATCTCGATGCAGACCAATTCCAAGCTATGGTCCAAAATATCATAATGCCTAATCTCCTTACATTTTCTAACCAAGATTTCCCTACCCGACCATCTCACAACCGTGCACTTCACTTGGAAGCCATTGTAAACAAGAGAAAAATCAAAAGGGTCCTGGTAGATGGAGATGCAGGTTTGAACATCTGTTCTCTTAGCCTCATCAAGCAGTTGAAAATATCAGAAGATTCCATCGACAAAGGTAAGGGAATCACAATAAGAGCATATGATGACCAAGAAAGAGTGTCTCAAGGCACAATCAAACTCCCTATTCAAGTAGGGCCAACGCTCATGGAAACTACCTATCAGGTCTTGGACCTTGAATTACCATATAATATCCTCCTGGGATGCCCATGGATCCATGCAATGAAATTCGTAGCATCAACCTTCCACCAATGTGTGAAATTTACACATAATGGACAAGAGGTTACTGTCCATGGAGATCCTGAACTGTTCTCATATTGCAAAAATCTTGAAGCCAAGTATTACAAAATCCCCCAAGTGCCAAAGAATGATGAGGGCCCATCCACATCATATATCGACCCCGCCACTCTTGCATCCACTTTCGTGACAGAGACACCCGCCATCCTCGCCATCCCCACCATCTTCGATATCAAGCTCATCATCCAGGAGGACAGTTGTGGAAGCTACAAACTCCCTAACAATGATTTTGTGATAGGAGAGTTACCACATTCTCCTAGATCACGAGGACGCCCACAAGAAAATAAAGCTTCCACATCACAAACCTATCCTGAATTCACAAGATGGGGAAACCTTGGTCATGAGGTTATTGAAGCAGATCCATCTCACATGTTGTATGAAGATGACAGACCAACAACTAATTTACCAATGGACGAAAGAAGCAAGGGCCTACACATGATGCTTGCAATGGGCTACGATAGAAATCAACGACTGGGAAAAAATGACAATGGGCTCATAATACATATCATACCAGAGACACAACCCATAACAAATCTTGGTCTTGGATGTACCCCTCTAAGAATAACCATACGTGGCCGAAGTCCTTCGGTTAGAATGGCTAACGTTTCTCCTCAGCTAGTACTAGTACAAGTACATTCACTAATAGTCACAGGTATAGACACACATAATTTTATAACTAAGCCCTATATCAGCAGCGATGATGAAGATACCTTGACCAATTTACCTAGGTTATTTGAAGATACCACCCTGTGTATGATTAGCACCATCTCCTTTGAACCAGACCATCCAAATCATGAGATCCGTTTAGTCTACCCCCAACTGATCGACTATGACCAATGAGGACCACCAGTTCTTGATACATTCAAAAATGATGAGGTGCTCTCAGAATTCATGGGGTTGAGGGATAACATTCCAGATGGAGATCACAAGGTAGGATTTATAATGGAGTTGGACACACATGCCTATTACGGGGAAACGATTGAATCCTTCAGTTGTAAAAGTGAGAAACTAAGAATCATATCCAAGTCCTTGAGTGAAAACCACACTGTGGCACTCTCTGACAAGAAAATAGTAAAAATAAAGGACGTATCTAATGGTGAAAACCTCCCTGAGGCACCCGAGGATGAAGGATTCAATCTTCCCTTAGGAGCTATTCATCAGGAGAAGTCAGCAGTCTTGGGAAAAAAATGAAATCCAGTCAACCTAGGAATAGAGGAGACCCCACATATCACATTTTATGCGGAATCATTATTATCAGAAGAGAAAGAACTCCTAGCAGCATTCCTAAAGGAAAGGAAAATAAACTTCGCATGGAGTTATGCTGACATGCCAAGGCTAGATCCAGAGATTGTGGTTCATCATTTAGCAGTATATCCATAAGCAAAGCCGGTCAAACAAAAGCTTCAGAAAATGCATTCTCAAATCACTCTATTAGTCAAAATGGAGCTCAAAAAGTTGTTAGATGTAGGATTTATCCGACCAATTGATTATCCAAAAATGGGTGTCAAATTTGGTACCCATTTCAAAACCTGACGGAGCCATCAGAATCTGTACGGACTTCAGAAACTTGAACAAGGCATGTCCCAAGGATGATTTCCCGCTTCCCAACATTGACATGATAATAGACATGACAGCAGGACATGAGATGCTATCACTAATGCATGGATTTTCAGGATACAACCAGATCATGATAGCAAAAGAGGATCAACACAAGACAACTTTCACTTGTCCATGGGGGACCTACTACTAGAACATGATGCCATTCGGTCTAAAGAACACTAGAGTAACCTATCAAAGGGCCATGACACTAATATTCCATGACATGATTCATAAAACAGTCGAAGACTATGTCGACGACATTCTAGCTAAGTCAAGAAAAAGACAAGATCATATAGCAACCCTAAGCGCTATCTTTGACAGACTAGAAGAATACAAAGTCAGAGTAAATCCCAAGAAGTGCATCTTCAGAGTACAATCAGGTAAATTGCTAGGATACATAGTCTCCATGAGGGGTATCGAGGTGGATCCGGTGAAAGTGAAGGAAATCCTTGACATGGAAGCACCAAAGACATTAAAACAACTAAGAGGCCTCCAAGGCCAACTTCAATCCATCTGACGGTTCATAGCACAACTGGAAAACGAGCAGAACCCATATTCACACTTACTCCACAAGGGGGTAGTGTATAAATGGGATACAAAATGTGAAGAGGCATTCAACAAAATCAAGGAATATCTACTGACACCGCCAGTCTTAATGCCACCCATCCCAAAGAAGCCATTGATCTTATATGTGTCAGCAACAACAGCAACCCTTGGAGCTCTCCTAGCTCAGCATGATGAAAACAGAACAGAGAGGGCCATCTACTATATCAACAGGAAAATGGTCGGTCACGAGCTAAATTACTCATTCATTAAGAAAGCTTGCCTCACAGTAGTGTTTGCATCCCAAAAGTTTAGACATTACATGTTGGAAAACAAGATAAAGCTCATCGCGAAAATTGATCCCCTCAAGTATCTCTTATCAAAGGCCATGCTCACAAGAAGAATGGAAAAATAGGTAATGATTTTATCAGAGTATGACGTCGAGTATGTAGAGCGGAAAGCCATTAAGGGACAAGTTATTGCAGATCAACTAGCAGAAGCACCCATTTATTCTGAGAACCCTCTTGTCTCAAAATTCCCAAATGAATCCATCTTTAACCTCAACGTAGCTGACCACTGGAAACTATACTTCAATGGTTCATACACATGGCATGGATCAGAAGCTGGTGTCTTCTTCATCACCCCACAAGGGGATTTCATACTGAAGTCATACAAATTGGCATTTCCTTGCACCAACAACATCATAGAATATGAGGCTTTGACTATAGGCCTCAGGATAGTAGTGCAATGGAATATCAGAGCTCTCAAGGTGTATGGGGACTCTCAGTTGATCATAAATTAGGTCAATAATGAATATCAGACTAAGGATGATAAGCTCACTCCATACAAGAAATTGGTGGAGACTCTTAAAGAATCTTTCATTGACATAACATTTGAGCAGATTCCAAGAACCAACAATAGAGCAGTAGATGCCATGGCTACAATCGGGTCCTTATTAGACATCCCTCATAACGCACCGAAATATGAATTTCTGATTGAGAAGCTTCTCATTCCCTCATTTGAGGTACCGGAATTGGAATATGTGTGTGAAATCGTTGGTCCTGGTGATCCTTGGTACCATGACATCTACACATATCTTCGAATAGGAGTCATACCCATTGACCTCCCATCAAACCTAAGATGAACCTTTATCAAAAAGGCATCCAGATTTGTCATCCTAGGTGATACCTTATACCGTAGAAGCATAGAAGGTACCTTGCTACATTGTTTAAATGCTGAGGAGGCATTAACCGCTCTAACTGAGGTTCATAACGGTATCTATGGCTCACACTCGAGTGGAATGACCATAGCCAAGAAACTGCTAAGGATGGGGTATTACTGGCCCACAATGGAAAGAGAAGCACATGATCAGGCTAAAAGGTGTTTACAATGTTAGCAACATGGGGACCTCATCCATGCTCCAGCTCAAGAGCTTCACCTGATTATCACACCATGGCCCTTTTCACAGTGGGGACTAGATCTCATTGAAAAAATCACACCCACCTCATCCAATGGCCATAAATTCATCATCACTGCAACTGAGTACTTCACAAAGTGGGTGGAAGCCATACCCATGACGTATATCACTGGGAAGCAGATCTCAAAATTTATCCTGAACTATCTCATCTGTCATTACGGTGTCCCACAAGCCATTATCTCAGATAATGGGACACCATTCAAGAACCAGGAGGTTCACAATTTGTGCGAGAAATTCAAAATCCAACATCACTTCTCCACCCTGTACTATCCTCAAGGAAATGGCCAAGCATAAGCTATGAAAAAAACCATCCTTAAAATCCTCAAGAAAACAATCAATGACGTAGGTCGTGACTGGCATCTACAACTTAATCCCGCCCTCTGGGCTTATCGAACTAGCATCCGCACACCCACTGGCGCCACCCCCTTCTCCTTGGTCTACATATTAGAAGCCGTACTCCCCATTAAGATCAAGCTCCCATCCCTTAGAATATCATTACAAAACCTCATCACAGATGAGGACTATTGGGTATCAAGACTAAACAAGTTGGAGTTACTGGATGAGAGATGAATAGATGCTTTAAATCACTTGCAAGTCTATTAGAATAGACTCAAACGAAGCTACAACAAGAAAAATCAGAAGCAGAACTTTCCAAGTCAGAGAACTGGTCTTAAAAGAAAATCAGAAGAATCTCCCAAACCCCAGTAGCAAAGGTAAGTTTAAACCTAATTGGTTAGGACCTTTCGTCATCATAGCAAGTTATAAGTCAGGGGCATATCAACTATCAACACCCGAAGGGGAACCTCTGCAAGAGCCCATGAATAGCTCCCATCTTAAAAAATTTTATGCCTAATTCTTTCAAGGTATAGAACCAAAGAAGCCAAAAAGTTAGAAAAAGTCCTAAAAAATGGTTACTTAGGCGAAAACCTGGCAAACAGGCATTTTGGTAACAAGCAAAAAAATAAAAAAAGCAAAAAAATCCAAAAAAAAATCAGAAAAAGGATCAAAAAAATCATCCTATAGTGAAAACCACTTTGGTGGCACTTTGGACAAGTACCTCAGTGAAAACCTGGCAAAAAGCGCTTTGCGTAAATAAGCACTTTCCATCCACCAGGATCTGTATGGCTTGTTCTGCATCGTCCATCCATTTTGCTTCCATAATCCATCACATCCAGGTCTCCATCCATCACTCATCCACTCGCATCCGCACCATAGCTTGGTCCTGTGTTCGTACCATGATTCCTCCTAGTACTACTCGGCCCAATTCTTAAAGTCAGTTTGTCTTGCCTTCATCGGAGTAGTCTATGGCATCACGTTGGGGGAACGTTCTCATCGAATTGGATTCGTGTATATTCTTAAAAGTCCTCAAATCAGAAAATCCAAAACATCAGAAAATCCAAAAATCCAAAAACATCAAAACATATCAAAAATCCAAAAACAAGGTCATCTTGTTGAACTACATCATCTCTAAGCTTGAACGTAGGCAAGGTTGATCTTTGATCATCCCCTGAGACATTTAGGTCAGTCCTATAGGAGTCCGTCATAATAAACTGACATTTCATCATGTATATCACCATCTGTAAATCGGTCGAGTTGTCAGTCGAACTACATGTTCTCTGCGTGTATAACGTAGGCAAGGCTAATCTGTTGATCAGCCCTCGAGACCCCTAGGATAGGTCTTTAGGTTAGTCTCTTGGTCAAAATCTCAGAAAACCCCAAAACATTTGAAAATCAAAAATCAAAACATTTGAAAAACACCAAATATAGCCTCAAAACATTGCAAAACATCAAAAACATCCAAATATTTGAAAAAATCCATCCGCCTCATCTCGCTTGCACCCTCAATAATCACCATCCATAGTAACTTGATCATCATCTTCAACCTTTGGTGAAACAGCTGGAAACAAGTCTAGCAGTTTAAAAGCAGAACTCAAAACGTCAAGTCTTAAGTCTAAGTCAGTGAGTAAGCAAGTTGGTTATCTCTTCGTATCGGTAACACATCATCTGAAATGGTCCCATATCAATCATCCCTTATAAATGAAATGACGTGCCGCCATCCACTAACATGTCCTAGGATGAATCCTTCCTACAATGGGCATTATCTTTTGGCAATAATTTTTTGTTATCATCCTTAGAAAACACATCCTCTTTCCATTAGCAGTATGGAAGAGCATCAGTTTGTTTGGTTACTTGGTCTTTATCTTTTGACTTATCTTATTTTGCGCTCATTCCAAGGATGTCTCGATGATATCCCAAAATAGAGGATTTAGAGAAAGAGGAATGGGGCAATGATCATTATCTTTTGTCTGCTATGCTTGTTGGACGTTCTCGTAATATAACCTTGGTGAATACTTGCTTTGTTAGGTATGTATGGAAGAGGTATAGGGAAACTTGTTGACTATTACAGGGATAGGTTTACCTTTCTGTGTTTTGGTCCGAGGTGTCTGAAACTTCTGAAGTGCATCCTAGCAAGGTTTCCGTATGTCAGGTGTGAACAAGAATACTCCTATCTGATTGTCGAGTCAAAGTCCATCACACTAGGTACAACGCCATCTTGGTCTTCTATACCTCGATGCATCGTACCACGTGTGTTATCAAACATAAGAAAATTTTGGCCCTTTGAAAATCCCAATTCCTCGGCAAGTAATCATCATCATCATCATCATCATCTGCATTTGTGTCATCTTATGTCTTGTTGAAATGACTTCTTCTCTCCTTACTAATCGCACTAACAAGGTACTATGACAGTTGATCATCATCACCATCATCATCATCGATCCTGCATCCACAAAATCATTAGCATATTGCATAAGCATATCATATAGGAATCATATGCATTGCATAAGCATATCATATAGGAAACATCACATTTTAATCATCATAAATAGGCTATCATAAACATTCTTCTTAAATAGGTGCATCCATATCATTGCATTTCACCCATTACATTGCATCTCATGGCATTATATCAATCATTGCATAAACATTGATTTTCATTTCATTTCATATTACCATCTAAATCATCACATAGCATCTACAAAAGCATTCCATAATCATTTTTGCATAATCATAAGCAATAGGTATATAAGCATTTAATTCATTAGGCATACATACTTGCATAACATAAATGATATCATATCATTAGATTGCATTCACATTACGCATCAACATATCACTTTGCATTAACATATCATTGCATCACATACATCATCATTTAGGATAATAACATTTGTTATTCTAAGCATCTCATAAAACCATTTCATTTGGCATCATATCACGACCATCGCATCATATTACATACATCCATAAATCATCTCATATATAAGCATATTCCACAAACCATTGCATATACCATAAATCAAATCATTTCACATATTGCATCAACATAAAATAAATCATCATATAGATAACATCATTGCACATCATATCATAGGTTAGCATAATATAGATCTATTAGTCATAATCATAACATATACATCATTAGAAATAAAATGCATCTATAGAACATCACTGCAAAGCATATAGAAATAAACCATCCATGCATAAATAAAAGAACACATTGCATCACATCAAAATCATCATCGGCTCATATATATCATCAATCATATCACTATCATAGTACAAAGAATAAATCAGATCACTGTACACATATTTTTCAATCAGTACAAAATTCCCATCAAGCTATCAAAAAAGAGCCCATAAGGCACAAAAAATACATCATAATATCTCGATCAGGCCCGATCTCTGTGAATGCTGACCTCGCCCCTATCATCGTGACCCTCTGGTGGTCTCTGGCTGGCCCGCTCTGAGTACTTTGGGACCCATTTTGCTCTAGGTCTAGTGTCATGGTAAGCCCAATAGTAGTACTCTATCTCTCGGATAGCATCCTTGTAAGATTGAACTGGCACTGTACCCTGAGATGAGGAGGCTGTCATGCTCTCAATCTGCTGCCTACGGCCTAGCTCTGTGGCTGCCTGCAGCTCTGTGGCCTATCTCTGCTGCACAACCTGATCCCTCTCTACTCTAAGCTGCTCCCTCTCAGCCTTTTCCTGGTCCCTCTCAGCCGTCACTGCCTAAACTTATGCCTGTAACTATAAAATCAAGCCATCCCGTGTGTTTTCCTGCCCTGCTGGATGTACCCGTGGCTGGGCGTGAGGCTGGTCCTCACCCTCGGCTCGTGATGGTGGGATTGGTGGATCTTGCTGCTGATCCTGCATATGGACGTCCCTGTGACCTGGTGGGACTAGGGGCGCAGCTGGTGGATCCTGTCGAATCGTGACCCTGGGTCCTCGTCCTCGTCCTCTCTCCCTGCCTCTGACCCTGTGTACCTCTGGATCCTCACCTGGAACAGTCAACCGTAGGGGAGGTCTGAACCAATCTTTAAAGGCCTATGTGGTGCCTAGATTTGCTGGGCCCTGATCATAAGCCCACAGTCGGGCTACCAGCTACCGAAAGCTATCAACTGCCTCCGTGGTAGGAATGCCAGGCCCCCATGCTATCTGTGTCATGCTGCGTGCAAAGATGGCTACATAACCATCATCGGGCCGATCCTGTGGCTCTCCAAACTAACATTGTACGCACCCAGGAAGATATCTCTCAATCATCGTGTGCTCCCGCCCCTACATGTATCGATCCTGGTAGTAGTAGAAGAGCTAAGCAGCATCGTCAGCCCATCCAGGCTGACCAAGGTATGGATGCCAAGTAAAGACAAGCATCTCGTCCAGGACTTGCCTCTAGTAGGGGATGCCATACTCGCCAGTGTGTGTGAAGAACACACCACCTCTGTATAGTGTCACGAGGGCATCCTCTACCCCCATCAGAACCGAAATGACCCATGGATGTAGCACAAAAATGTGCTCTCACACCCAAATATGAAGGAGTGTCACTCCAGCTCCCAGCGCTCTGCCATCCACGTATACATACTCGTGGAGATCCCTGTAAAGTGAAGCCAAAAGGATAGGCCCCCATGCAAACTGAACTGGCCTGTCCCGAACCATCCTCTCCCAGCAGTAACCCCAGCCTGGACTGAAATACCGCCCTCATTTGTCTAGGGCAACCAAACCCAAAATGATCGCTGCAATCACCCAGCGGAAGGGAGGTGCTATAACCTTGTACCACTCTATCTCGATCTAACCCTCACAATAAATAATGTCTTGAGTGGCGAGGACTCAGATGCAACACTCACATCCCTCCTCCATGTCATAGATCACCTGTCGGCCATGAATTGACAATCGTAGAATGCGCCAGACATCCTCCAAGGTGACGGTTGCCTCGCCAGTGGGAAGATGAAACGACAATGTCTCACTATGCCACCTCTCGGCCAGTACTGACAACATCCCAAGGTGTGTGAGCATGGGCGCTACATAGGCAATATGCCATAAGCCAGTGGCTCCCAGTCGGTCCTGGTCTCTGTCGCTGAAGTCCTGTGGAACACTCGCTAGCTCTCGCAACCGGTGCTCCCGAGAATAAAGCTTCCTAGGCCCGTCTTGCATCAAGGAAAGTCAGCATGTTAAATTTTTTGAAAAAATCCTGACTAACGCTCCAAACTCGTTCCCAATGGCACAGTTTGTGATGGTGTCGCAGTTTGAGTTTCGTCAAACTCTGACGTTGGACCTTAAATTAAGCCAAAAATCGCCGCCGCGGCGTACTTTAACCCCCAGCGTTGCAATTTGCATGAAAAGGGTGCCGCCGCGACACACTTTTCCCAAAACGGCCCAGCGAGTCCGAGCTGAGCCTGAGCCTAGCAATGGAGTTTCTAAACTCCAAACTGCACTGCTATGACACTAAATAGCACCACTACGATGCAAAAAGGCAATTAGCGGTGCACTTTAAACACCGAGTGGCACTATAATAACGCCACTGGAGGCTAACTCTCTTTTAAACATATAATAAATGTATTAAATGAAAAAAATAAGCTTAGGTAAGGGTCACATATCGGGACACCGATGCTAGGTGGCCGCTGGTAGGTCCGAACTCGGTCCGAAATGTGTAGAAGAAGCTATCATTGCGCCATATCACTGGAGGGTCAGAGCTCAAATCTCAAGGTTTGCTAGCGGAGGTGTGTGAAAATGACTTGAAAGTGACCCCTTGGGCCCCTTTTAAGCCTGAAAATTAGGGTTTTTTAACCCTAAATGGCTGTCCTGCTAGGGTTTTGGACTCCTGAACCTATTTTTCTCTGTTTGAGGCTTGTTTTTCATTGTTTTATTGCATTTAGACATGTTTTTAGCCTCTCGGACCCCTTTCGGACTTGTTCGGTACTTTGTCACTTTTTTTTTCGTGAGATCACCCAAAAAATCAAAATTTTCGTCCGATCTATCAAGGGGGCATTATAACGGCATGTTTTCTCTTGCCAGGCAGGAGTGGGGAAAGTTTTGAAATATCAATTTTTTTTGGCTTTGATCGAGATCATTTATTCTTTGAACCAATGCAACAAGTGCATTGCTTCAAAGAGGGGCAAAATGTAGACATAAAAAATATACTGATTGACATCGTGCATCTGATCCTGACTTACTAACATTGTTTCTTCCTGAATCATCCCTTGGTCTAACCATTTAATCAAATTCCCCTATCTGATTAAATTCATCAATATTCGTCCCTTAATTAAATAAATCATTTTGTCTAATTAAGTCACTTTCTCTTGTTAATTAAATCAATCCATCTGATCTAATTATCCCTATTTAATTAAATAATCAATTTATTTGATTAAATCTCTAAACTCTATCCATTAAATTAAATAAATTAAAACCTTATTTGATTTAATCTAACACCATCCCTTTTAATTAAATAAATCAAAATCATTATTTATTTAGCCTCTTATCATATTCCTCTCTTATTTAATTTTAATAAATCCATAAATCTAAGTCAAAATAAGTCACATCATCTAATCTCCTATTAAATTAATTAAACCCTTGATTAATTTAGCCTCATCTCATGTCACATCCTCTAGATAATGCAAGTTGCACATGAAAATAGATTTAATTTATTTATTAAATCTCTATTTTCCTCACAAGGCATCTTTTGGAATATTCTGTCAATTTGAATTCAAAAATTTCAAGTCAACATGTACATCCAACAAGGCATTTAAAACCTCTTACATGTCCTTTGCCTTGAGCTAAGTGGCATTTATTGCATTTTCCCTTCCCTCTTGCGTGTCATTTCAACAAATTTGAATTTCAAATATTGGCATTTATTGGCACAAACCCCAAATCTTGCACATCCATAATCAATTCATAGCTTGACAAGTGGCATCATATCATTGGAGAAATGTTAGTCCCACATTGCTCAAATTTGGGCATTCATCCATCTTGGAATCCTATAAATGAAGAGCTCCTCTCCTCATTTCATCATCCACAAACATTGCAAAGTTACCATGCTAAAATACTTATCCATTCTCATCCATCATTTGAATTCTTAGCTAGGATTTTTCTAGATTTGGCTTGGAGTTCTCATGTTTCATAAAAAATGGATCAATATCATCTTCAACACATTAAGATTTCATCATAGGAATTGGAAAAGGGCCAATTTTCATATCAAATTGGCACCAATTCCCCCATGGGATCAAGTGTTTGCTTCTCTAATTAGGATTAAATCTAGTTTTATCTTTTGTATTGTGTTCATCAATTTCTTTCCTATTTTGAGTTTGCAAATGGATTTCATGGGGAATCCTTGTTTTAGCTTGTAATTCCTTGTCTAACTCATTTATTCATGTTGTTTTGCACGTACTAGGAAAAGGGTTCACATAGTGAGTGAATAGAGGAAATTTCCCTTTATGCCTTTATTTGAATAATTTATGATTTTATTCAAATTAGTAAAAGGGGATAAATAATTTAAGAAAACAAACTATAGAATTTGTTTATTAAATAAATATAGAAAGGATATGATAATTAAACAAGAAAGTATTTAACCTTGTTTAATTAATTAAGATTGAATGATATGATAATTAAATAACACAAACTATTTGAAGTTGTATATTTAATTAAAATTGAAGAATAGGAGAATGAACCTAGACCATTTTTAGGTGTATACATTTTTCCCCTCTTTGAAGTGATGTGTTTACACATTGCTTCAAAGAAAATTTTACTGCTGCTACTAGTATCGATGATTTTTTTTTTCAAAATGCCCCAGACATTGATTTTCAAGTAATGATGAATATATGCCCCCTCGGGAGATAAATTGATGAATTTTTTATTTTTTTGAATTTTTTGAATTTTTCAAATTTTTATGATTTTTTGATCTTTCAATAATGATGATTTTATCTCCCAAAAAAAGAAAGATTGACTCTGCAAAATTGATTAAATTGATAGCCTATTTTTCCTCCTTGTGTTTGATGATTGAAAATCACTTGAGCCTTTTATTGTTTGATTTGATGATAGGATGATGATTGACCTCATGATAGGCAAGGATCAATGATATGATGATGATGATTGACTTCATGATAGGTGAGGATCAATTATAGATTGATGATTGTCCTCATGATAGGCGAGGATCATTGATAGCTTGATGATTGACCTCATGATAGGTGAGGATCAATGATAGCTTGATGATTGACCTCATGATAGGTGAGGATCAATGATAGATTGATGATTGACCTCATGATAGGTGATGATCAATAATAGAGTGATGATTGTCCTCATGATAGGTGAGAATAAATGATAGATTGATAATTGACCTCATGATAGGTGAGGTCCATTGATAGATTGATGATTAACCTCATGATAGGTGATGATTAATGATAGATTGATGATTGACCTCATGATATGCAAGGATCATTGATAGATTGATGATTGACCTCATGATAGGTGAGGATCAATAATAGATTGATGATTATCCTCATGATAGGTGAGGATCAATGATAGATTGATAATTGACTTCATGATAGGTGAGGTTCATTGATAGATTGATCATTGACCTCATGATAGCTGAAGTTCATTGATAGATTGATTGATTGACCTCATGATAGGTGAGGATCAATAATAAATTTATTGATAATATTGCTGATTTGTGATATGTTATGATCATAGGAGGATTTTAGAGTTCTTTCCAAAGATGTGGGACATGATTCTGCATCTAGTGTAAGCTGATATAGATATCACCAGTCAATGTGGAAAATCTATAATTCATATTCAAAACTAATATGAATGCAATCTAATTTAACCATGAAAATCTACATATGCAAGCATTTGCATCTTAACAGTCCATTTATCGTGCTTTTTATCATCATTGAGCTTTTAAAATGTTGAAAGTGAGTACAAGCACTGATGGTATAATTTAGACCATGATGACCTAAGTACTTCTTTTATGATTTTTGATATTGCAAGTTAACACAAGCATCTAGGTATAATTAAACCGAGATGACCTGAGCATTTCTTGTGTAAATAGACAAGGGTCAATCATTTTACTATGTGAATTTAGAAACTCATCAGTGATACTTTGTAGAGCATGTCTCATGACAATTCACACAATAATAATGACCAATTCACAAACAACAGACAAAGAAAATACCATTCTCCTTCCTAGCTTCTCTAGTTCAATACATCACTAAGGTGCTCCAAAGAAATGATAATCAATAATCAAATTACATCAAAGTACAACATTTAGAACATTCAAGCAAAAGCGATAAAATAATAATTCAAAAGAGTATCATCCATCTAGAGTTGTTCTGATTGGTTTGATTTCAACTATCTTGATGTGGATTGTTTATTTTCTGAAGTAATCCGATGTTTGATGTATGTTCAATTTTGTGTTCCATTGTGATCATTGTGTTTGTTGTGTTGTCATACTGTTGTTTGTCTATTTGGTTTAAGCTCAAGCTTATTGCCCCCAGTGAGTTCAGGATTTTTCCCCCAAGCTAGGGTGAGACACGACCACATTTCCAAGATATGTACATGAGGTTTCCTTGCACTTTTTCAGATTTTATGATTTTTTTGTATTTTTTCAACTTTTTCATTTTTTTTCGGTATTTTTCTTTTTTTTTTGGTTTTCAGATTTTTTTTTTGGATTTTGCAGCTTTTTTTTTGGGGGGGGATTTTTCAAGATATTTAAGATGAAATGTGATGATATGACTGATTGAAGGAACAAGATGCCCCACAATATGGGTAATGCAACCATGGATAAATGATAGATCAAAATGAAAGATTCACTGCAAAACACGTCGCAGAAGCAACATATCTCTTGTCAAAAGATGATAATGGTTGATTGATTAAGATGCCAAGAATGATTGATTTCATAAGGCATGATGATGATAAGTACTTAGGATCACTGATTTCCCCTAAGTACGATAAGATTGATTTTTTTTTATGATTGATTGACAAAAGACATGAGGATTGGATAATATTTTACAGCTAGGCTCAAATATGATTTGCATGATAAGATTCAAGGTTGCAAAGGGTCATGATGACATGGATTTTGATAAGCTAGGAGATATGGAATAGAATAAATGCAAGGATAAAGATAATGAATGGCATGATCAAGATCAACTAGATAAGATACAGACACAAGGCCCAAGTATTTTTCCCCTATTCCTCATCAAGACCAAGGAAACGAAGAAAGGATGTATTTAGTAAGAATGATGGAATATGGATAAGATGAAAGATATGTTATGGAAGATAATGGATAAAGTGTATAGGATAAGATATATGATGTTCAAGAAGATCCTTAACCTTGTCAAGATCAAAGGTGTAAATGTAAGGAATGAGCATAGAAAGGATAATGACCATGAATGATAAGATGGATGAAACTTGACCTTGAGTGTAGAGTGCAAGAGGAATATGGAAGATAGGATATGGATGATAGGGAGATGGAGGAAGGAATTAAGCATCAAGTTTCAAAACCAAATATACCTCTAATAAATCATGGCAATGGGAATTAGACTCCTAAATGTTGGAAGATTAATGATATGATGGAATAATCTAAGGACTTATGCAAAGGTTTAGATTAAAGGAGAATGACGGGGGGTGAATGATGGATAATGGATAGGAGGTTGGAAGGCTTGTTGATGGATAGATGGAAAGGATGCAAGATCAATGTTGGCACACACCTTGAAAGGTGGTGGAGTGATGGAGGAAAAATGGATTTGGAAGGTGATAGGTTATTAGATGGAAAATTGGAGGAAGCTTTTGGATTAGCAAATTTGGATGCCAATTTAGATTTTATTGCTTCTATGAGACTTTTATGAATCCACATAACTTTTGACTTTAATTTTTTCTTTGTGGGTGTTTGTGGCCTTTGACATTTTTCTTTTTGATTTATGGACCTTTGTGGTCTTTGGAAATTTCCTTTTTGCTTTGATGGGCCTTTGTGGCCTTTTAGATTTTTCTTTTTATTTTGGATCAATTTTTTTTTGCATGTCTCTTCGAGGAGACATGTTGATCCTTTGATACATGTGGATTTTGATATAAAAGCTTTTGATATTTGGCACCCAAATTGCTTCCAAGAGAAATGGGAGGGGTGGATTGAGATGAATGATATGGAGGTATTATGGATGAGTTAATGTGGGTAGAATTTTGAAA
This sequence comes from Sequoia sempervirens, assembly GCA_007258455.2. Lineage (NCBI taxonomy): Eukaryota > Viridiplantae > Streptophyta > Pinopsida > Cupressales > Cupressaceae > Sequoia > Sequoia sempervirens. The sequence goes on from VDFB02000007.1 coordinate 85,768,685, forward strand.
GGGAATCAAGGATGTGTGCCTTTGTTGTTCTTGAGAAATAGGATATGGACATAGGATAGAGGGAAGGTTTGATGTACTAGGATGAGGACCTAGGATATATGGAATGTGTGATGAACTAGAATGAGGACCTAGGATAGATGAAAGGCTTGATGAACTAGGACACTTAGGAATATAATCAAGGCCATGGTGATATGGGTTTCTTTGAACAAAAAGGGGTTCTAGGATACCTTTTTCATAAAGGCCTAATCCTTTTCCTTTGTAATTCATACTTTGACACATTCATTTACCAATGGGATATGTATTGTTTGTGAAACAAGATGCAAGTCCATTTTGGGGAGGATATGATATGTATGAGAGGATAGGTGTTGGAAGTAAACAAGAATGGATAAAGGTGAAGGATCCCAATTTATAGGTGTGGGGTTCATGGATAGCTTGGATAGGTGTGATAGGCTCTTGACATGGGGATGATGGGGTTTTTTGATCTTGACTTGGAAAATGATTATGAAGTGGTATGAAAGGCATATCTCGATCATGAGAAGGATAAACATCTTCATGGGATGAAAGGGTATCCTTGAATGGAAGCATATCTTGATCTTGATGAGGAAAGGAATCATCAGATTTTGTAGAAAGAATGCCTTGATCATTAGTTGGTAAGACATCATTAGATAGGATGGAAGAACTATCATGATCTTATGATGCAATAGAATCATGAGATGGTATGGATTGATTAGATGATGTGGAAGAAGAAATTGGAAGGATACTTGTCTCTTGAGATGGAAGGGAATTATTTTGGATGAAAAGTAAAAGGAGGGGATCATCATAAGATTCTTGAGAAATGGGATCTTGATCAAAGATTGGAAGAATTTATGAAATGTTGATATCATTGGATGGAGTGGAAAGAATATTTTGATCTTGATGTGTAGGGGAGTCTATGCTAGCATGATTTGGATTAAGAGATTGATATGAATCATTGGATGTTGAAGATATGATAGAAGAGGATGATTGGATGGAATTGTTAACTTGAGTGAAAGAATCTTGAGGTTTATTTTGGCTTACGGTGGATGGAGATAAATGCATGAAGTGATAGGATTGCTCAATATAATTTTTGTTTGAGGACTTAGATTTTGGCTTATTGAGCTTTTACAAAAATTCAAAGACATTGAACTTGGATGATGTAGTTTTTGGTGAAGAGGGTGTCATGTCCAGATTTTTGTAAGAGGAATAAGAACAAATGTTTGGCAGCAAATATCTCTCTATGGTTTTTTCCCTTTGTATGTGTTGGAATTATTGTTGAAGGTTTCCCATCTGTTGAGTTAAAGCATTCAATTGATCCTCATCTATTTCAGACATGGTGGTTTGAGTTTCAATTTCCTTTTTCTTTGGATTTTTAGTCTTCGTGACCTTGTTAAAATGGACATACGAACGTTATTGTTTTCAATAAAATTTTGATCTTAGTTTGGTATAGTGTCAAGGATATTAACTTAAGTCAAAAAAAATTGTAGCTAAGTTTCTTTTTTAATTTCTTGACTCTTTTTGTGAGGGATTTCCTAAAAAATGTTATTGGTTTCCAATCCCTAATCATAAATTTTGATAGGTTGACTTGTCCAAATATTTGTGATTTTTTAGATGATCTTTATCTGATTTAATGATTTGAAAACACAACAAGCAATTATAGAATAGTTATTTTTAAGACCTGGAATCTAAACAATAAGTGTATGTTCAAGAACCATGCATGGTCCTATTTTCACTGGTTTGTTTAACAAAAATACACTTCAGATAGACTCACTCTTAAGGTAAAAAAGGTCATTGTTATACTAAACAACCCACATCTTAAAATTGCATCGACTCACATAGTCGTGTCATCCCCTAGAGGGCACCCATGTTTTTTTCTTTTCTAGGCATGTACTCAAAGTTAGATTTCTCAATCCCTTGAGAAAATAGTCCTTGGAAATTATATGGTGACTGTCTTGGGGGAAGATTCTTCCCCCCTTGCACTATGAGTATTACAATGTCTGGTTACTGAATCAGCTAGATTATACACTATGGTTCATAGATAGGGTTTCTGTGTGGTGCGACAAATGATAAACTCCCTTAGGAGACCTCCCAACCTTTAGAACAAAGGCTTTGGGGATGGTTATCTTGCACACTACCGTCGAGTTGGACTTTCATCAATAACTCATCTTTGATTATATTGGGTTGGAATCCTTGGCTTTAGGCGTTCCCATTTAGGTCGTTCTCATAGGGTGAGTACTTTTTCCCACTACGACAGGCCTTCTAAAGGATTTACAAAGCATAAAGTGCATGAAATTAAAATATGAGTCTGGAATTTTGATCACCCAGTTAAGGGGAGAGCATAGGCCTATCACCTCACAATCATAGTAAACAATGTTTAGTTTTAAAGCCCAAATGACAATTTACTATTCTACGTGAAGATATTGATTCACAAAAGACATGATGTTTATTTTAATCGAGATAGCAATGTATGATGACTACCCCAGGATTGGTGTATTTTAATCCAAATGACTACCCTAGGATTGGTTCATTTTAATCCAAATGGCTACCCTAGGATTGATTTATTTTAATCCAAATCCAAAAACTAGTGAGTTTCTAATGTTCTTTTTAACCAACTTTGACAGAGCTTGTGTAGATGGTTAATTTTAAGCCCAAAGTAATGCTAGTTGGTCCTAAAAGCATGAATGAAAAATAACATATGATGGGTTATTTTCCCATGAGTGTTTGAAAACACTATTACAATGGATATCAAATGTTTTTTTTTCTTTCACCTCAATGCTCCATGTTCCTCTTAAAACTTGCAATAAATGCTCAAAATGTTAGATGAGATCAAGAAATAAGAATATATAAGTGTTAGATGAATGATTAAGCATAAAAACCTGAAAACTTAGAGAAAGTTACAATGTGATCTGAATTTAAATGTAAAATTGAAACTTTTAACTCTACAAAAGTGAGAAATACCTATACCATTGCATAGCTTATGAAATTCTACCCCATTTCAAAAAAAAGTTTCAAAAAAGACCTCCATATGACCAAGATATGGCCATTTTAAGATTGACTATCAAAGTGCTAAAACAAACTACATAAGCGCTAAAATAGACTGCAAAAGCGCTAAAAGATAGTGCAAAAGTGCTAAAAGATAGTGTAGAAGCACTAAAACTTTTGGTGGAAGTGCTAAAACAATACTCAGTCCTAAAAGCTTTTTGGTGGAAGCACTGTAGAATCTCTTGATTGCGCTAAAAAAAACACGCATGTACCCTATATGAACACTTTTCAGAAAAATTATTAAAATGTAGGGTTAGAGCCCCATGGTGGATGCCAAAATGTAGAATAAGTAATGAGTAAAACAACTAAAAACACTTCTTAATGAAACATTATATCAAGATTTAACAGCAATTAACTAATTTAAAGCATAGAAAACTTGAAAGCGTCTCATTGTTTCCTATCTCCAAAGATTTATTAAATCACAGAGGGCTCTCAGATTTGGTAAGCACTGTGACTGTTAAAATGCCAATCTAGAGAATGGAGTGATGCTAAATGTAATGATCTACTTCTATATGGTGATTTCTAAACGATATTGATGCTACTGCAATCTATGCTGACATGAAACCTGACGGATGGAAGCTACGGTAAAACTATGATGCAATCATGATATTGATTCTATAGATGCTATGATTGCTATGATGCTAAGATGTTATTGCTATGATGCTCTGATTGCTTGATTGCTATTCATGCAGAGTAAGTTTGCACAAAATATGAGAGATTCTAGATGCATTTCCTATTTCAGAAAGGCTGTATATATAGATTTCATGGCAGCACATTATGATGGGGCAGCACAGCAAAGGCTTGGATTCAATTCAGAGAATTGAATGGTGAGAGATTGAGAAGCTTGAGCTGATTATGGGAATGGTTTCTCCCCATGAAAACATTAGGCCAGATGATAGGAAGAATCATAGGAAGGAGATTGAGAGGATTGCCTACAAATTTGTCTCCATAGCTTTCCCATGAATACCAGTTGAATTAAATTGGATATTTGATATCTAATTTGGTAGGTGAATGAATAGAGGAAATTTCCCTTTATTCCTTTATTTGAATAATTTATGATTTTATTCAAAATAGTAAAAGGGGATAAATAATTTAATAAAACAAACTATAGAAATTTTTTATTAAATAAATATAGAAGGGATAAGATAATTAAACAACAAAGTATTTAACCTTGTTTAATTAATTAAGATTGAATGATGTGATAATTAAATAACACAAACTATTTGAAGTTGTATATTTAATTAAAATTAAAGAATAGGAGAATGAACTATAAATAAATATTTCTATTTATTTAATAGTAGAGGAATTTAATTATGATAATTAAATAAAACAAAGTAAAATTCATTTATTTAATTAAGATGAAAATAATAGAATAAAGATTGAAGAATTTACGATGAACTATATAAATAAATATTTCTATTTATTTAATAGTAGATGAGATAAAGGTTAATTAATCAAATAAATCATATTTAATTAATTATATTTTTCAAACCATTTTTAGGTGTATATAGGAGGCTAAAAGAGTCAGGAAACATCAGGAGTCTGATCATAGAATCGAAGGAGATCAGAATGAGCCTATTAACAATGCAGCCCCTAAAGGAGATTATGAATTCATGACTAAGCAGGAACTAGATGTGCATTTGGAATACAAAAGACAAGAAGTAGAAAAAGAAAAAGCATAGCTTGAACATATGAGGCTTCAAACAATAAAAGAATTACAAGATTTTAAATTACTGAAAGCTCAAATTGATGCTCAGACAACTAGCCTCTCCAAATACATACCACCTCACAGGCAAGGGAATAATAATCCAGGACCTTCAAATCCACAATGAGCACAACAATATGAGACAAGGAATCAATACGTACAACCAATTGTTCCACCAAAGAATACATCACATAATCCAAATGCTCAACCACCTCATAACTAACAATATGTGCCACCTCCTCATACAAAATACAACAATCCATTATACCAATATCAATACCCTCATAACCCACCCCTCAACAATACACAACCATGATCAGACAATTTGACCTAGTGGGATTTCAACTATATCATTACCCTATATAGAGATAGTAGTTGGAGAAGCCTAGTCCCAAAATTTACAAGAAGTAGTGCAATCACTGTCGAGGAACATCTAAGGAGTTTCAATTCTTTTATTCAAGACTTGGAAAATCAGTATGAAGATATGTAGATGAGGCTATTTATGATGTCATTGGTCGAGGAAGCTAGGGATTGGTTTAATAGTTTACCAACAACCTCTATTAATTCCATTCAATAATTTTAGGAACGATTCTTGACTAGTATGGGAGCCAATGTGCACTGGATTTTGCTTTCCATGAATTAGTAACCATCCAGAAACATCAGAATGAGTCTATTTATGACTTTAACTGAAGGTTCAACAAATTACAAAATAAGATACCACTTGGGTCAAGATTGGTAGATCCTATAGCATTGAGTATTTATTTGAAATCATTTGATCCAAAAATATGATATGAACTTAGAAATAGGTGTCCCATAGATTTAGTTGAAGCTCAGAAAATAGCACTAACCATTGAAAATAATAGAAAGGCTGCTAGGATGGTCAGTAAGAGAGACAATCCTAGGGTCCCTCAAAAAATCAGTAATCCTCTGTATAGGTAGGAGAACACATACAAAAATGAAAGGCTGAGGCTACATGACATGCTGTATAATACAAACTGGAAAGATGGAAAACCGGTGATGAATAGACCTAGAAGTAAAGAAACTCTTGATCCTTTAAAAAAGAAAGCAGCGTATATGGTTAGCAATAATCCTTAGTGTGGAATATGTGATGCTCCACATTCCTCAGATCACTGTATTGTAGCTCAGAAAATAAAAGAAGAAGAGGTATTAGTAGATAATGAAGGAGAAGATCATACAATTTATCTAGCCTCTCACACCATTCACCCTATTGAACAAAGGTATTCATCTTTAGAGGAGGAAGGTTATGAATATGATGTTGCAAACCAAAGATGCAATATCCATATGGTAGAATAGCAACTTTTTTATGATTCTAAGGAAAATAATGAAGAACAATGCCCTATTGATACACCTTCTCAATGTAATATAAGGAGACTAATGGAAGAGGAAATTAAAAGGCTAACCATTGTTGCAATTGAACAAGTAAAAAGAAAGTATTGGCTAAGGAATAGAACAATGAATGAAAAGGAAGGTGTTCCAAGAGGAATATTCATGAAAGATAAAGAAATAACACAAGGAGCTTTGAAGAAGATAGAAAAAAAACAACATGATAAGAACGAACAAAATCTTGTCCAAAAATAAGAAATTAAAAAATTACACAAAGAAAAATAGAAGATTGATCAAACAAATAAAAAGGAAAAGGAGGAAAAAAATGGAGAAACATTGGAGCAAAATAAATTGATCAAAGTAGAAGGTTCTTGTTTTGATTTCACTCAGGCTTTATCTTAGGTGAAAATTTCTATCCCATTGCTTGAAATGATGAAAATTAAGGAGTATAGGGATAGTGTTATCCAATTGATATCTAATGGGAATGATAAAAACACAAATTCTGAGAATAAGGTAGCCACTAAGATTGTTAATAAACAAGAAAAGGTAAATGTCCTAGAGGTTTTCCTAGCTGATGCATTAATAAATCACCCACAAGTTGATCCTTTTTTCACTACATTACTCATAAATAACAAGTTGGTGAGAAATTGTATGATAGACTCTAGTGCTTCCATCAACGTTATGCTAGTTGGAGTCATGAAATAACTAGGTATGTGGGTAGATACTAATGGTGGTAAATGCTATGCAATGGACAACAAACCTATTCCAACAGTGGGTGTTATGAAGGATGTTGAAGTAAAATTGGTTGCTTATCCTCAAGCAACCAATAATATAGATATAACTGTGATTGATACTCCTCCTTAGTTTGGAATGCTTCTATCAAGGCAATGGACAATAGCAATTGGGGGAAATGTGCAATTCGATCTATCTTATGCAACAATACTAGTGAATGGTCAAGAAGTCAAGTTGTATAGGGAGCCAAGGATGAGTCAAATTGTAGACTATGTGCCTCAAGATCAATTAATTTTTTTTTGTGATGTAGATTTCGGGAGTTTTTGGATAGAACTAGTCCAGCCTAAACTAGTCAATACTGATCCAATTAACAAACATGTTTCCAAAAATCGTGATGGTGTGTGGAAGATGTTTTTCGACAGACCATGTAGCTAAGAGGGTAATGGTGTAGGGATAGTCTTTATTTCACCTGAGGGGACTACATTCAAATATTCATTCCTATTGGCATTTGAATGTACAAACAATATAGCAGAGTATGAAGCTTTGCTAACTGGTTTAAATATGGAGATTAAACATAAGGTCAAATTTTTAGTTGTTTTAGGGGATTTTGAGCTAGTTGTTTCAAAATTTAAGTCAAAATGTAATGCAAAACACAAAAGAATGAAGAAATATAGGAATGATGTATGGGATGCAATTGAATTATTTGATGCTTTCTTCATTGAATGGATAGACAGGTCAAAATTTGTTTTTAGCTAATGTGGTATTGAGAAGAGATGATATTACACTGGCTAGAGTATCTCGAATTGAGTTCAAAACAAGGCCTGCTATCCCCAACAATATATACAGCTAGAAATTTTTCAATGATGTTACTGACCTCCTAATATTTCTTCATTGCATAGATTAGTATGAGGCTCGAGAGATTGACTTCAATGCTTTTGTGGAGGATATAGATGGAAAACAGACTGTATTTGGGAAAGAGGTCTTGCAACTTAAAACTAATAAGCTTCCTAAAGGGCTAGTGGCATTGGAAAGAGTATATGATGGAAATTATTGATCCCTCATGAAGCAAACACTAGTCAAAAGGGAAGATATTGAAGAAATCAATCTGGGGAATGAGTTAGCGCCAAAAAAGGTATATATTGGAAAGAAAATAATTCCAACAATCAGGAGAATGTTGATTACATTGTTGAGAAAATACAAGCATGTGTTTTCATGGTCCTATGAGGATTTGAAGGCATATAGGGAGGATTTATTTCAACATAAGATCCCACTGAAACTAGATGCAAAACCGTTTAGACAAAAGAAAAGGCCCATCAACCCAACATTGGAACCAAAAATGCAAGAGGAATTGGAAAAACTCAAAGATGGGGGTATTATCAAGCCCATTAGACATTCAACATGGGTCTCAAACCTAGTTCCAGTAAGAAAGAAAAATCGGGATATCAGACTGTGTGTGGAATTCAGGAATTTAAACATTGCTTCCCTCAAAGATAATTACCCTCTCCCTAACATGGAAGCTATATTACATAAAATAACAGGATGCGAGCTATTTTCAATGATGGATGGATTTTCTGGCTACAATCAATTCAAAGTTAAGGAATATGAGCAGTACAAGACAACCTTTACCACCCCATGAGGGACATATATTTATGTTAGAATGCCATTTGTTCTCACAAATGCAGGGGAAACCTTCCAAAGGGCCATGGATGTGGCGTTTGCAGATCTGATCAATACTATAATGGTAGTATATCAAGATGATCTTACTGCTTATTCAAAAAATGCTAAGGATCATGTGGAACACTTGGAAAAGATATTCATCAAGGCCATGGAATATGGTATTAGTCAGAATCCTAAAAAATGTCATTTTGTTGTTACAGAGGGTAAAATTTTAGGGTATATTGTGCCAAAAGAGGGAATTGGAATAGACCCTGAAAGGGTAGAAGCCATAGATAAAATCCCCATTCCTAAGACTGTTAAGGCCATTCAATCATTTTTTGGGTAGATTAACTTTGTTAGGAGATTTGTGTCCAACTTTGCTGAGATTGTTAAACCATATCCAAAATGCTGAAGAAGGGGGAAAAGATAGACTAGACTGTAGAAGCCTTAGAAGCTTTTATATCTATCAAAAAAGACATCAAAGAAGCCCCTATCCTAAAGTCTCATAATTTTTCCAAACCTTTTCAAATATTTTCATTTGCCTCATTCCATACTATATCAGTTGTCATGTTACAAAAGAATGATGAGGGTCATGAGTAGCTTATATCCTTTTTCAGCAAGTCATTGCAGGGGTCAGAGTTGAAGTATGGCATTATTGAGAAGCAAGATTTTGCATTGGTCAAAGCAACAAAGGCTTTCAAACCATATCTTGTTGGAGCCAAAGTAATTGCCTGTGTCCCACATGCAGCTGTGAAAGATATATTGGTATAGAAAAAAGTAACAGGGAAGAGATGCTGAGGAATTAATAAGATCCAGAAATTTGATATGGAGATTCAAATTACTAAATTTTGAGGGGACAGGGTTTGGCCAAATTGATGGCAGAGACAAACATTCAAGCAAATCAAATCTGCAATATAGAGAATGAGGAGAATGTGGTTGCAAGCATTGGACATACTTCTTGGTACACAAATATTGTTCATTACCTCAAACACATGAAGTGCCCTGAATGAATGATAACCATAGGAGAACTTTGAAGCTGCAAGCATCTAAGTATGTGGTCATAGGGGGTGATTTTTTCTAGAAAAATAGGGATGGGATGTTATTATTGTGTCTAGATGAATCACAAGTTGAACATGTCTTGATGAAGGTGCATGAAGGAGTGTGTGGAGGATACTATTTTACCAGAATGACTGCACACAAGATTCTTAGGGTAAGCTATTACTGGCCTAGGGTATTTAATGATTCCTTTTCATATGTAAGAAGGTGTGAAGCTTGCTAGAAGTTCTTAGGAAAGATGAAATATCAGGGAGCCTTACCACTTATACCTTTATAGGTTGAAGCCCCTTTCCACCAATGGGGAATTGATTTTATTGGAGAAATACATGAGAAGTCAAGTGGGGGACATAAGTGGATATTGGTAGCTACTGATTATTTAACTAAATGGGTAGAGGCCATCCCAACTAAACAAGCAATGAGCAAGGTGGTAATAAATTTCCTAATGGAAAATATTCTTACTAGATTTGGTACACCAGTAAGATTGATCACAGACAATGGGATGTGTTTTAGTTCTAATGAGTTTAGAATTTTTTGTAGTATTTATGACATTAATATCTCTTATGTAGCCCCTTACCACCCTCAAGCAAATGATCAGGAAGAGTCTAGTAATAAAAGTCTTCTGAAGATCATAAGGAGGATGTTATATGGGAACAAAAAAGCATGGGATTCAAAGTTGAGAACGATTGTGTGGCCAGACAGGATCACTGTGAAGAAGGAAATTGGAAAGTCTCCATTTGAATTGGTATATGGGACACAAGCTAGGATGCCACTACAAAACTTGTTACCAGTTTACAAGTTTATCCTTCAAGAAGATATAGACATTCCACAACCAATTGAGGAAAAAATGGAGCAGCTTGCAGAACTTGATGAGATAAGGAGACTGGCTCAAAACCAAATTGTGAAGTTACAGTCACAGATGAAATATCTATTTGATAGGAAAACTAAAGATAGAAAATTTGAGGAGAATGATTTGGTGTTGATGTGGAATGCTAGGTGTCAGGAGAAGGGAAAGCATGGAAAGTTTGAAGCCTTGTGGTTAGGGCCCTTTGTTGTCACTGGCAAAGGAGGAGAAGATTTGTATTACTTGTAGAATATGTTTGGAGAAAACCAAGAGTTTCCTATGCATGGGTAATTTCTAAAGCACTTCTTTTCTTAAGAAGTGCTTTAGAAATTGTGAAGTTACAGTCACAGATGAAATATCTATTTGATAGGAAAACTAAAGATAGAAAATTTGAGGAGAATGATTTGGTGTTGATGTGGAATGCTAGGTGTCAGGAGAAGGGAAAGCATGGAAAGTTTGAAGCCTTGTGGTTAGGGCCCTTTGTTGTCACTGGCAAAGGAGGAGAAGATTTGTATTACTTGTAGAATATGTTTGGAGAAAACCAAGAGTTTCCTATGCATGGGTAATTTCTAAAGCACTTCTTTTCTTAAGAAGTACCAGAGGTTTAAGGATTGCCAGTGCATGAACAATTCTTAATAGGCCTCTTAAAATTTTTTATTTCCATGCACAGTAGTTCAGGAAGCTTGAAAAGGGACTAGGACTTGATAGTACATGGACAATCCTAGGTGTCCCTTATTAAAAATTATTTTCTTTCCATGTACAGTAGTGTAGGATCATCTCCACCTTCACCATTTTCCATCTCCATATCCATTCCATCCACTCCATTTTCCACCATACCATCTCAAGCCCTAGTCAATAATTAGAGATTCTGGATTCTTGCAGTGATCAATAAATCACTCACCCCCAACTGGAGCTACTATTGGAACTAGAATTTTCATCTAAAATTCTAATGATTTTGTCATATAAAATCAAGGGTCTCTCTTAGTATTGTGATTAAATTTATGTTTCTTCCATCTACTGAGTCAAATTAACCTTATACTGCTATACCGCTGCCATATTTGATCACCCCATATATGCCCTGCCTTTTACCTCCTTACTATAGCCACCAACAAAGTAACTTGCAATATCGTGGTGGGAGGGTATCAATATACTACATTACCACTATACCATAGAGGGTTGATACCTAGCTCACCAAGGAAGTGCACGGTAGTATGGTATAATGAGAACAAGTAAATACAAAGTACCACAATACCGTAGAGGAACAAAGAATGATGCGTAGTAGCACGGTAATCAGCCGTTGGAGAATTAAATGAAGGCCAATCACATCAATCAACATTAGAATATGAAATTCAGCTCAGTGTAAAGGATTTCAATGATATAGAACTTATATAAAAATTAATGTGGTATGACAAGAGAATTAAACAAGGAATATTGTGAATTTGTTCACTCGTGGTAACATAAGCTGAATACAGGAGAGCTAAAGGTGTGAAAATCAAAATGATTCTTTAGAGCAAGTGATATTCTAAGTAAGCTTTACTCACCATACATTGAATTTTATGCAATGACACCTAATAAAACAGAAGTAGGAACTAAAAAAGAGGAAAAATCTAGTAAAGTTTCATTACACTCACCATTACTTGCCCTGCTCCCTGGTTCAGTTGATATAGGTCCTAAGAGGGTCTTTAAAGATTTAGCTCAGGGGTGTAGAGATCCAATAATTCCAGTCTGGGTGGAATTTGTATTGGTATTTTTATAGGAACAAAGATTAAAGGGTATCGGTATCGAACCCATGGACTCTTGACATTGGAAAATTGATAGTTCATAAATTTTTTGTTGATGTCGAGCTAATTAGAGCTCTAGCGAGTAGATATCATGCCCTGTCGAAATTTTTCAGGCTCCTAGATGGTCAATGTCTAGTAGATATCTCAAGGGAGCCTATAATTAGGTGTTTTAACCTAAACAAGTAGGTTGTCACAGAAATAGATTTGGGGAGGCTAGAGAAGGAGTACAAGAGACTGAAAAGGACTTATAGAATTGATGAACTCCCCCTGCACTTGAAAAGGGGTGACAAGAATAGAGTCCTTCCTATTCCATCTTCAAAAGTTGAACCCTTTCTATTATCTAACTTTCAAACTTATTTCAAAAATGCCTACTATGCACTATGTCAGATTCTTAGAATTGATGCTAAAGAAAATATGTCGATTGGATTGATGAGGATGGCAATGATTATCCAACACCCTGAATCCAATGTGGAGTTTATTTTTTCTTCTATCATTGAAGAACAAATTCATGAAGGTCTGTTATAGGTTAGGGAAGCTAAGGGCCTTATAACTTTCAGAACATATTCCCTACTGTGTCATTTAATTCTATTTGAAAATTAAACAAAGTGGACTAAAAGGATGAAATTGAGCACACATGGAAATGGAGTTATGCTCCCAGTGCAAAATTGGTGCTATCTTTGGGATAATAAGTGCACTAAAGGTGACTTTGTTGTGTTTAGGGATGACTTTATCATCAAACTAATTACTAACCTTGGTTTTCCTACACTAAGGCTACCACAATCTTTAATGGAGGTCATGAGACCCATGCAATACAAACTAGACTAGGGTTTCACACACAACTATGTTGATTAGTTTTTAATGCCACAATATACCATCATTAGGGTGTATGGTTGTGATTAGGCCCCTCATATTTTACCAAAATTTGTGCCTAGTAGAGTATTTTATTTAGAATTTTTGTGGCAAATGCTCTGGATGGAGCATAATCTCATGAAGAATCAGAGAAAGGGGACTTTGTTGCCTGACTAGATAGTTTTTGAGGAGTTATGAGTTGGGTTAGATATGTTGGAAGAAGTGAAGAGATTCATAAAAGCCAAATTTTCTCTCAGACCAGGAAAAGAGAGTATGTGATCCAAAGGGTCACATCAACAATATCAAAAGGACCCTGCTTACAAAGAGGGCGATAACATATGCATTTGATCTAGAAGAGGATGTAATAATAAACCTAGTATATTTTGCAGATGTGTTTGAAACAAGGAAAAGATGGCTAATGATGATGAGATGGGAGGACCAAAAGAAAGAAAAAGAGAAGAAGTTCAAGGGGTTCCTTGTTGAAGAACCATATTTGTTGAAAAGGATGCAATTGATCCTTGGTAAATTTGATGAACTTTATAAAAAGGCTCAAGAAAAGAAATCATCTCAACCATCTACACCCCATCCACCATCATCCATAGACTCCACATCACATACACCACCTCTATCACTAGTTCATCCATCTCCTCCATCTCCAACTGATGAACCTCCTGCCAAGAAATAGATAATTGAGTCACTAGTTGACTATGGGTCAAGTGATGGAGAGAAAGAAGTAGTCTTCACTCTGGCTGAGATGAAAGAGGTAGTAGAGTAGCAAAAGGTGTTAGAGACTCATAACCAAAAAATAAGAATATCAGAAGAAGTTTTTGATGAGATACAAGATGATGAGAGATTAGTTACTTCTCTACTGTTCATGGATGATGATGATTTCATCCATACAAGGGAATTCAAATATTTTTGGATAAAAATAAAAATGAAACAGTTTGATGATCGGTTGAAGATTAATCTCTTTGGGATTAATGATTCAAAGCATGCATAGGTGCAAGCCTAGACAATGGCAGAATTGGATATTGATAGCATCAATATTACTCCCAAAGAAGCAAGAGAGTTGGTGCTAAATAGTAATATGTTGATCATACTTGGAATGGAACTCTCTAAGGTGTTTCTGTTAGATCAAATAAGAGCCCAAGATGATCCAAACTTGATTGCAAAATTTGATTTAGAAGGAGTTTCAGGCACATGATACAATCCTACCACCCAGACTCTTTCCCTATGGACAAATCAGAAAAACACAAGGAAGGCAAGGCTTCTAGATGTAGTATAGGAAATGAGAGGATCTGCAATGGCTAGGATAATGAATCACACTACTTCAATAGAAGAAGCAACCATAACTATGCATTCAACCATGTTTACAAAATATGTAGTAGAAAACATGGAAAAGAAGATAACAAAGTATGAGAAAAGACTAAAGTTATCAAATGATGAAAGAAATAAGTTATTCATTAAAAATGTCAGATTAAAGAAACAATTGCAAAAATACACTGACGTAAAAGGAGATGAAATAGTTGTCTATCATCCACTTGCTCCAGTTCAAGATCCACAAACTCAACAGTTGAAAGAAGAGATTGAAAAATTGAAGAAACATAATATGGATGATGTCAAGTAGCACATCTTGGGTACCTTAAAGGAAATATTTAAGCATAGAGTTGGAGTTTTAAAAGAGAAGATAAGTATAGTCCATGAAGGTTTTAGTCATTTGGTGAAAGCTCTAGAACAAATAAATACTAATTCCCCTATCTTAGAGGAATTACAGAAAATATGGCAACCCACTTACCATATTTTAACCACTCTATGCAAAGCAACACAAAGGGATCCTGATGCACCTCTGAGATTAAAGCCTACTTAAGAGATGGTGAAGGGAGTTATTTATGAGCATACACATTTGATTGACATGAAGAAGAAGGTATAGAATAGAAGGAATTCATTTGATTCAATAAAACACAGTTTCAGTCCTTTGATCATTAAAGGTGATGGACAACTAAAGGATGTGGATGAATGGAAGAATGAGTTTGATCAAATGGTTCCTCAATGCTTGACATGTATTCAGGGTGATGGTGATATCAATTTGGAGAAATGCCACACTCTACTTGATGGAATTATGAAATTGGATAATGGTTATACAAAGTTTGTTTTAGATGCCAGAAACTTGCTCAATAGCAGATGGAACAACCACCTTATAAACTTCACTGTTGCATAGGAATTCAAGTGGCCGAATGACTTAACAATAAGCAAATGGAAAGAAAAATATCTAGGTTCAGATGAAGACGGATCAGCATCATCATGAGGGAGAATATATCATAAATTAAGGGCTTTGCACAGGTCTTCAATGACCACGAGCTTCTTACTCAAAGACTAATGGACTGGGACATGTGTTAGTTGTTTAGTTATTTTCTTTTCTTAATTATACTTTGTTATTAAAAGACACAACTTTGGTTTGAAGCTTGTTTGCCTCTCATATAAATACGAGAGACCAAGACCAAAAGGGATATCATTAGGGTAGATAAAAGAGTATAACAAGTGAATAGGGATTGATACAATGTTTACATAAAAAAGGATCAAGATGCACGCGTAAATTTTGAAGGAGTTAATGGAAAATCTCTAATTCGGTGGCTCTATGTTCGTATCAATTGTTTGTTAAGTTAATTTAATATATTATTGGTTTGTATCCATATTTAATATTTCTCTATTGTTTAAATTGATATATCAAGCATATTTTCAATTTATCAGTGCACATTTGTTGTATCTATGTGGTATAATTAATTGGGTCTTTCAAGTAAAGATTAAAATCCTCTTGATCATTCACAACAACTTAGAATTATTATTTTGGATTATTAAAGAAGAATCTGATAATTACATTCCTGCTTTTTTATACAAGTTATAAACATAGAAGTGCCAAATAGTTAGAATTATTTCCAATTATAAGTCACTTAACTCTAATTTCTATTTGACTCCGTATACCCAACAAAGCACTGCTCCCCCATATTCCATCATTTAGTTTCACTTCATTTTAAATATTTCACATCTGTTAACTGAACATATTAGGATTAGCCTTGATATTGCTTATACAATCTATACCAGAATAATAATTCATTTATCCACTCCAACTTGCCATTGTGGATAAATTGCTTTAGGAATAAACACAATTCAAATCTGCTTCATTCATATAGGTATACCCACCTAGGTTTGGTAGTACCTGAAGAGAAGAAGGTTCAAATTCATCATTTGGCCTTTATGTTAGCCAAAAATGTTGTGAGAGATTAGCAACCTCTCGTGGTTCAAACTGTGTTTTTGAGACCTAACAGGTTCCCTATCGGATGGGGAGATGTGCTCGTTTGCATGGGGTGGGATATGACTATTTTTGCATGGGGGTCATGTTTACTTGGTATGTTGTATCATCAGTTACATGAGGCGGCGTACAAAGGTGCACACAGTATTAACTGTGAAACTACATTATTGATGATTTGGGCTTGGGAGCAGATTCCCATCTTTCATCCTCTGAAGAGACCACAACTTGTTGATGGGATGCCATATATTTACTTGTATGTGGGTGCCCTATAGCAGATCAAAGTTGGGGAGACTGGATTCTGGTGACATCATATTGATACTTTGATGGCATTTGTTTGGAGGCCCTATAGAGATTGTGCATAGTGGCTGAGACAAGGTGATCATTTGACATTTTTCTGGTAGTTTAGATATCTAATTGGTTGCACCGTCTAGTTTCAGTTGATTATTGAGATGTACCTACCCTAGTGGGTATTGTGTTAGTTTGATGAGTAGCAGGATGTGTTGGTGGGGAGTGCAGAGTATGCCAGATCATCTTGGGAGAGCATGTGGGGACCGACTATATTAGTTCCTTTGGCATAGCAGTAGATAGATGGACTGGTAGCATAGCAGTGGGCTTGGAGTGGGGATCCAGTAGATCCTAGTACTACTATGTATTTTGATACATGGTGGAAAAAACATAGGCCATAGCCTTTGACATAGCCAGATGGCCCAACACCAATGGATCGATGATCGGTTATACCACGGGTGTGCCAAGGAGGCTAAGGAGGAAGAGATGGTAGCAAGGGGAGGGGGGAGATATGGAGGCTATGGAGATGGGGGGAGAGGAGATGGGGGAGGGGTGGAGGAGATGGTGGAGGTGATGATGGAGGAAACAAAGGAGATGGTGGGGGTGGAGGGAGGAGGAGGAGAGGAGGAGATGGTGGGAGGAAGGGTAGGAGGGTGCGATAGCATGTTGAGAGGGTACCCTTAGACATGATTCCTAAGGTGGAAGAGGAGGAGGAGAGAGAGGAGGGAGTTAGACAGGAGGAGGAGAAGCCAAAGGTGGAGATTAGGAAAAAGAAGGAGAAGCTAGAGGCATAGGTGAGGCTAGAGGGAGAGATGGAGGCTAAGGTGCATATAGGAGAGAAGACATTGGATGTTGGTGGAGGGGAGGAGGCAGGTGGGGGTGAGGAAGAGATAGGAGGAAATGACAAGGAGCTTGATATCAATGGTGAGGATGATATGGATGACGCTGAGAGGTAGCTGTGAGAGCGCATGGTGGATGGAGAGGAGGACATAGCTGGGGCTCCACCATTACCATGGGATGCCACAATGGACCAGAGACTAGAAGATATGTAGAGGAGATTAGATGAGGCCATAGTGTAGATCAAGACCCTATAGGTAGAGCTAGAGGTGACACGGGTAGAGTGGGATCAGGTTGTGATCTATCAGCAAGAGGCATAGAGCTGGTGCTCAGAGTTTGCACAGTTATGTAATTGGACAGTTGGGGAGATTTATAGGGAGTTGGATAGGATGTGTGAGAGTTAGGGACAATACCGGATGCTTTATGAGAGAGCAGTTCTGATAGATCAGCAGGATCCTAGTTTGAGTCGGACTCGGAGTAGGATAGGAAGTGGTTCAGGTAGTAGTAGCAATGACCATAGTAGTCAGAGTCAAAGCAGTGTGGTTGGGTCTACCTCCTCAGGGAATTCCTCAGGTCACAGGTCACACCATCACAATCGCAGGCACTCTTCAAGCCATAAATCCAGACATAGCCATGGATCGGCTACTTTAGGGCACAGGTTAGAGCATAGCCAACCACCAGTCACTAATCCTTCAGCTTCATAGACTCAGCTTGCCATGTCTACACAAATTCTGTCAGTTCCTGTTATATAGCATTAGTCACCATATTCTTCTCCTCAAGGGGATGAGGAGAGCACAACCTAGGGCATTGTTATTGTTATCTTGTCATTATGGTTGAGACATTATGTTGGGACATTTATATTTTTACCATTGAGCCTGTGAGCTCTATTTTTGGGATACCTCATGACTCTATCCTGTGACATGATTTTTTTGAGATTAAGTATATGATGCAGTTTTGGCATAGACTATATGCTAGTGTTATGTGATTATGCATTATGATTTGATTATGTCTATGTGATGTGATTTATGTGATGATTCCTATGATGATGCATTTATATGCTATGTGATGCATGCATTTATGATGGTTATTTATGATTATATGCCATGATGATACTACATTATGTATGATGATTATATGCTGATAATGTTGTGTATGTGGTGCTATGCTCATGATTATGAACACATTGATGTATGACTATATATGGATAATGTGACATATGATGATGTATATATATTAATGATATGGAAAATTTATGAAAATGTTAAATGTAGTTATATGTTATGCAAATGAAAATGGATGAATGTAAATGAGATATGTTAGTGATGTAAATGGAAATATGTGAATGGATGTTTAATTAATGTATGCCTTAATGAATGTTTAATGCATAATGCAACTAAGTGAATGGATATATGTGAATGTATGATGAACTAATGCAATTTCTATATGATCATGTATACAATTATATTTTTGTATGTCACAGGATATCATCAGGAAGCAAAAGAAGAGAAGCGACAAGACAGAAGGGGATGGATGTTCGTGTGGAGATAAAATCCTTCAATATATTCCCAAGAACTAATAGTTTTTGCTCTAATAATCATCGGGATGATTATTGTAATGGCCAAAAAACACCATGATATGACATGGATCAATGGTGTTCAAGGTCATACCATCACATGAAACAAGCAGTCGTAGACAAGGATGATCATGACTCATACTAAGAGCACAATTGCCCTAGTCTTTTTTTCACAACCAACCAAAAACAAGAAAGCCAAGCCATGAAACATTGTTACTCCTCTAAATCTTGTTGCTAGGACATCCTCAAGGAACTAGCAATGTGACAACCTAAAAAAGAAAAGACAAGACAATCATCATGATATGTCATTGTTCCTCTAAATCCTGTTGTCAAAACATCCTCGAGGAACTAGTAGCATGATGAAAAATCAAAGGATAAAATGATAGGATAGTGTTTTCCAAGTTTTTTCCAAGTGTGTCTGAATGTCAAGTGTTTTGATGTTGAGAGACCAGGTTTGATGATGTCTAGATGGTGAATGCTAGAAAATTCCAAATTTAGGAAGGACACATCCTAAATGATGTCAATGTCAAGAAGATCGATCCTCAAATTTCGTGAGAATCCCTCAAAATGCCAGATGAGAGTGATGATGCCTAGGAAAGACACATCCTAAGGCATAAATAAATAATGTGGGTTTCTCTTCAGAAGGACACATTTGGAGAGTAACCAAGAGTTGACAGTTTGACTTGTTTTTAATGAGTTTGATTGGAGTTGACTAGGTGACATAATTGACAGAAATGTTAATTAAATGATTGCCAAAGTTTTTTTTAAAAGTTGTATGTTTGAGAATAATTTATTTGATTGGAAGAAATTTGATGTGTGTGCTAGTGCAATGTCATGAACCCTAATGGACTAACCTAGTGTGGCCTCGGGGGCTCATTGATTGATGGCCTTTCCTACGTCATACACTCAGAGACCTCGTAGTTCGACATGACCAATGACTTTGTCTTGTTGACCAAAGATTGAGTCATGATTTTATTTTGACACACCTAAAAGGAATGACCTAATGTCTCGAGGGCCCAAAGATGAGCCTTGCCTAGGTAACAAATGAACAAAGACAACGTAGTTCGACAATGACATGGACTAAGTGATATGACTGACTTTGACTCTATTTTTGGGATTTTTGAGTGTTATTTGGATCTTTTTGTGTTTTTGACATATTTTGATTTTTTATATTTCTTCAGGAATTTTTTTTTATTTTAGGGATTTTTTCAAGACATTTTATGATATATATATATATATATATATATATATATATATATATATATATATATATATATATATATATTAGGATATTTTATGATTTTTTTCTTTTTTTTTAAGGACATTTTATGATTGATGGGACCATGTGTGATACCCACTACAGTTAGGTGATAAAGGATTTCCCCCAATTAGGTCAAGGAATCCAAGTTGAAGGATATGGAAAAGGATGTGCTTGGGATAGATGGACAGTATGCGAGACCTGATGTCAACCATTATTAGCCATGGAAAGAAAGGACAAGATCTTATGACAGGTGTCGAGATGGTGTCAGAAAAGTGGGTGTTTATTGTGGACTAAGGTAGATGGAGTGAAAGTAGATGAAGAAGAAAATATTGACTACACATGGCACCTGCTTGCCAAGTTTTCACCATGGTACTTATCCAAAGCACCTGTTTACCAGGTTTTCACTATTGGACGAATTATTTCTCTTTACTATTTTTTTCATTTTTTTATTTTTTATTTTTTTGGTGTCACCAAGATGCCTGTTTGCCAGGTTTTCATCAGGGTAATGATTTCTTTTTGTATTTTTCATTTTTTTGTATTTTTATGGTTTTCAACCAAGCTCTCTGATGCTATGCATAGAATTTTCAGAGATGTAGACTGTTGATGGGTTTTGTCAATTGTTCACCATCTGGAGTAGCTAGTTGGTAAGCTCTAGAATGGAATGAGGTAGTGATAATATATGGACCCAACTAGTTGGGCTCGAACTTGCTAGGTTTCTCTCTGTCAAACTGATTCTTAAGATTTTTCATTAAGACCAGGTCGCCAATGTCAAAATTTTGGACCATGACTCTCTTGTTATAATTGTGGCAGAGGTGATTTTGATATGCATGTAAATGATTTAAGGAATTTTATCTTCATTCTTCTAACATTTCCAGCTCATGCAGTAGTGACTGTCTATACTCTTCATCATCAATTAAGCCCTTCATGGAGACTTGTAAAGATGGGATTTCAACCTCGATGGGAAATTTGGTTTTAGATCCAAAGACCAAGGTGAACAGAGTGGCCCCTGTAGATGTGTAGATGCTAGTGTGGTAGGCCCATAGGGCAAGGTTAAGTTGTGAATTCCAGTCACATCCAGCATCATTGACAGTCTTCTTAAGAATTTTGATAATTGTCTTAGTAGACACCTTAGCTTGACCGTTTCCTTGCGAGTAGTATGGCGTGGAGAAATGATGTTGGATGTGAAAGTGTTCATAAAGCTCATGGACGTCTTGATTTTTGAAGGTACGATTGTTGTCTGTGATGATGGACTATGGAACACCATATCGACAAATGATGTAGTTGAGGATGAATTTGGAAATCTGCTTGCTAGTTATGTATGTGAGGGGGATGGTTTCGATCCACTTGGTGAAGTACTCAGTGGCAGTGATAATGAATTTATGGCCATTGGAATATGTAGGATGGATTTTAACCACAAGGTTGAGTCCCCATTGTGCGAAGGGCCAAGGAGAAGTAATGGGTTGAAGTTCCTATTCTAGTGCATGAATCAAATCACTATGTATCTGACATTGGTAGCACATCCTTACAAACTCAAGTGCATTTTTTTTCATTTTTGGCTAGTAATACTCAAGTTTTGTGATCTTAGCTAAGGTAGGGCCACTCGAATGAGATCCATATATACCTTCATGTACCTCATGTAAGGTTTTTCGTGCTTCGTCAGTGTTGAGACATCAAAGAAGGCTATTGTCAAAGCTATAGTGGTATAAGGTGTCATTGATGATGGTGTATCGGGCGACTTTGCAGATAAGGGATTTTTTTTGGTTATTGGAAAGGTTTGGGGGAAGGGTCTAGGACTGAAGATAGTCGTAGATGTCTTGATACCATGGGGAGTTGGGACCAACAAGCTTACAAACCATTTCTAACTCCGGAATGTCATATGCAGGAACCAATAGTTGCTCCACCAAGAACTCAAATTGTGGCACATTGCTAGGAATGTCTAGGAGCGACCCAATCATAGCCATTATGTCTGCTGCCTTGTTTTGTACCCTAGGAATCTATTCAAAAGAAAGCAAGTGAAAATATGACTAAAAATTGTCAACCATGCATTTGTAGGGAATTATCTTTTCATGGACTTTGTGTCATATTCGTTGTTGACCTAGTTGATGACCAAATGAGAATTTTTGAAGACTAGAAGTGTTTTTATTTTTCATTTGATGGCCATTCAGAGTCCTGTGAAAAGTGCCTCATATTCTGCAATATTGTTTGTACATATAAAATCAATGTGAAATGACTTAGGAATAGAGTCTCCTTGTGGTGTGATGAACAATATACCTACTCCTAAGCCATGACTAGTATGAGACCCATCAAAATAAAGCTTCCAAGGTGACTTAGGATCTTTCTGAAATATAGATTCATCAGGGAAGTCAACTACCAATGGATGATCACCTTGTACAGGTGCATCTGTGAGTTGATCTGCTATTACTTGTCCTTTTATGGCCTTTCGTTCCACATACTATATATCGTACTCACTCAATATCATAACCCATTTTGTCAGGTGACTTGTCAATTCTACTTGACTTAGGAGATACTTCAAAGGATCAATATTTTCCACTAGATGTGTCTTGCGGTTTAGCATATAATGTCTTAACTTCTGAGCAGTGAAGAAAACTATAAGACAATCACATTCGATAGATGTGTAATTGATTTCATAACCGACCAATGTGCGAATGATGTAGTATATTTCCCTTTCCTTCTCATCATGATCATTTTGTGCAAACAATGCCCCCAGTGTTGAATTTATTGCAAAAATATATAGAATCAAAGGTTTTCCTTCAATGGGTGCCATTAGGACAGGCAGCGACAATAGGTAGTCTTTTATTTGTTGGAAGGCCTCTTGACATTTATCATTCCACACAAAGGGGATGCTTTTGTGTAGGAATATTGAAATGGTAGACATTTTTCTACTAGCTATGCAATGAAGCATCAAATAGACTATAATTTTCCTTGCAATGTCCTTAGCTCACTTATTCCTTTTGGTAGAGGCATGTATAATATGGCTTTTACTTTGGTGGGATCAACTTCAATGCCTCTGCAAGAAACTATATATCTCAAAAAAATTCTTGATGTCATGCTAAATACACACTTCTTAGGATATCATAGTCTCCCCAAAGTATGCTACACAATCTAGGTCTATGCCGAATCTAGCTTTGTGGTCCCCACTTGGTATGCTCTCATGGAGTCCCAAAATTTTTGCAATAGCTTTGTCATTCTGAAATATGTTCATAGCTATCAAGCCTTGTTGATCCCAGCCAATTAGCTATGGGTATACCAAGGAGATGCCATCATCAGTATTGTAAAATGGTGGGGAGGATGCAAAAATCACGCAGATGGATTCAAAGAGGGTAAAGATGAAATTATCATCCTCCAACTCCCATATGGATTCTATCCAGTATTCTTCTTCACTTGATTCAGACAAGTTAGACTCATTGGAAAAATAGGGGACAAATGGATTGGAATCACGGTCGATAATATCATGTGGCAAGTAAAATGAATATGAATGATGGTCATTAGGGTTAGATGGCTAGACAAGCATGTCAGAATGGTGGTCAATAGTGTTAGATGATAGTGCAGGTTTATCATTATCATGAGGCCAAAAGAGTCCCACCCATTCTTCTATTTTGAATGGGAGCTTAGGAGGGTCTTTAGGAAGGTCAACTTTGAACATCTATCTGAATCATTCATCAAAAGAAAGTTTTCTAGGTTCAAGAAACAATTCGTCAAGACAACAGTTACTCAGGGGTCTTTGGGAACCAAATTCCCACTTGTGTGAGAGTTTCTGTAAGGGAATCTTTGATAGTCTTGACAATATTAGAAACATTCATGCTCTCACCTGAAAGTACATTGGTACGTTGATCATCAGTTTTGGGTAGCCCAAACCCTATCCCGAGAAGCTTTGGTCTTCGCTAAGGCATTATAGGTTATGATATTCCAGTTTTGTTTTTACCAAGGCCACTAGTTCTATCATAGCCTTGTTCCTTCACCATGTCATATCCTTTGTCATATATTTGGACTGGTAATGGGGACGAACCTTCTAGTTCTTTGTAAATCCAAGTTGATATGTCTTCAATGTCTTCTTTGTCTAGCTCTCCCAATTTTGTAAAAATATGCAGTGGAGGAAATTTAAAAATCTCTTTGGGCTCCATTCTGAAAGAAGGTTGACCACAAGCCTTTGCAGACTTGGGTATTTTAGTGATGCAGTAGGTCACATTCAATTTTTATTCTCTGTAAACTTGGTCTTGGATCTCGATATTAGGATCAACCTTTAGGATGGAGGGAGATGGTGTGGCGAAAGATGAGGGGGTGGATGTGGATGTGGAGGGTTTGGTGAGTGTGGATGGATCAATATATTTGGATGAAGAGGATGTCAAAGCCTCTTGGTTAATTGGCACTTGATGTTCTGAAATACCCCTTAGATTGGTGCAATACTGTAAGGGATCATAGTCTCCATGTATGGTGATTTCGATGTAATCAAAAGGAAACTTCAAGCATTGATGAACGTAAGTGGATGGAACAACTTTTAAGGCATGGATCCAAGGTCGACCAAGCAAGATGTTATATGGTAGCTCAAGATCCAAGACTTGAAAAGTTGTATCCACAATGACTGGCCCAACTCGGATAGGAAGTGTGATAATACCCTGAGAGGAGCATTCTTCATCATCATAAGCCTTTATAACAATGCTCTTAGTAGCATCTATAGAAGTATCAGAGAATCCTAGTGCCTTAACCTATTTTAGGGAATATATATTCAATCCTACTCTGCCATCTACTAAGACTTGTCTAACCTTATGTTTATGAATGAAGACTTTGATATATAATGCGTCATTGTGAGATGGATTAGGTGATGAATAGTCATGGTATAAAGATGCTATGTGATGGGGTGTGGTTAGGTATCCCACCATGGATTCGAATTGGTTGACATCAATGCCATGAGGAATGAAAGACTCCTGTAAAGTTTTGTCAAGTATGGCCTTGTGCACAGGAGAGATTTGGGCAGGAATTTTTCCTAATTGGTCAATGAGATTGAACTATCCCTTTGGTTGTTATTGTTTGGAGGATGGACCAGGTTGTGACTGTTTGGTAGATGGACTGGGTATAGTGATTTTTGGCTATTTAGGAGGTGCAGGACTAGCTATGGTGACTTTGCCTCCATGGGTAGTGACATTACACTCAGGTTTTTTCTTGATGGTAATTGTATTGACATATTTGTCAGCAGCTCAGATGTGATTAATAATGGGTCCACCAAAATATTCGAAGGTGGTGTGAGTGTAATTGGCTCAATTATTATTAGTCTTTAGAACTGACGTAGATGGATTATTTGAACCATGATCCTATAGTGGGTTCTTATGGATAGTATAGTCTGATTTTGATGAAAATTGTTGTCCACCTAATTCAATGGTGTGATTCTCAATGAGATCCTATACAAGATTTCTTAATTGTCGATAAGAGGAAGTTTTATGCCCTTTTGTGTGGTGGTAATCATAGAATGCGTTTTCATCCCACCAAGATGGCTTGAATTGTCCTAGGTCATATGGCTTAGGGTCCTGCAATGTGATGATACCGTTTTGGAGAAGTTTCTTAAAGACCACTTCAATTAGTTCACCCAAGGGGGTATATGTACGACTCTTTGTGAATTTCTTGGTTTGATGTGGTTGCCCTTGGTCTTGATTGTTTTGATTGTTTTGATTGTTTTGGATTGTGTTTATAGTAGGTGTCGATGTGGTCAATGGTGTGTTTTGTGGTTGAGCCCCATTGAGAGTGAGTATAGGACCTATTGTGTTTACTTCCTTAGCGTCAAAAATGCTATCATTGGTGACGTGTTTATTTTTGACCTAGTATTTGTTTTTGTTAGTAGGTGGGTTTGTGGTCATGTTCTTGTTACTTTATTTGAGTTCTCCTTTAGCAATAAGGGCCTATTCAAGTTGAACGCCTTTTTTGACAAGGTCTATGAAAGTGGTGCAACAATGGACTTGTAAATTGTATTTCAATGGGCCTAGAAGGTTTTGGAAAAACATGCCTACCTTTTCTTTTTCCGGTATCTCGACATGGCACCGACTTGCTAAACTTCTTCATTTCTAGAAGAATGGAATAAAGGTCTCACTTGTTTCTTCTTGAGTAAGCGTGCATAAATTGGTGATGGTAACATTAGTATCGATGTTATAGGCATAATTTTGCAAAAAAAATTCAGCGAGTTCGTCCCATGAATTTATTCCCTTAGGAAAGGTGGCAAACCATTTGAGTGTAGGACTAGTGAGACTCCTAGGGAAGAGTCTAATCAGATAAGTATGTTCATATGCAACGTCCACACAATTGGTTGTAAATTCTCGTATGTGTTCAAGGGGATTGGTTTTTGCTTTGTATTTGGTGAAATTTGGCACCACGTATCCAGGAGGGAACTATGGCATTTGTAGACTCATGTCAAAAGGGTATGGACATAGGTTGTATGATGTGTGGGTCTTTTTGTGTTGCAATTGCATGTTCTCCATTTATTTTTGTAAGGCCACAATCTGAGTTGTGAGTGCATCAATTATGGGGTTGTTCCTAGCATCACACATGTTAGTGATAGGTATTCCATGAGTCCCCATTTGTTGTGAGGATATGTTCTGATATTTTTGTGGGATGTGTTGTTGTGAAATGTATGACATGTTTTTGTTTGGAAGTTGTTGGTATTGCATGTTTTGATTGGGAATGTGTTGTTGTGTATGGATGTGTGACGTGTATGTGGGAATGTGTACTCTAGTAGTGTTAGTGTCTATTTGTGGAATATGTTGACCTTGAGTGTTTTAGTGTCCAAATGAAGTCATGTGTTGTGTGATTTGATTACCTTGTCCAAATTGGTAAATGTGACCATGTGGAATGTTTGTATTTTTCCTTTGGGGGATATTGGTGTTGGTATTAAGTTGTGAAGAAGTGTTAACATTTGGTTGAGGTATTGGAATGGAGATTCATCATTTATTCCTCCCAAAGGGGTTCAATGAGTTTGTTCCCATGGCATTAGTGGAAGACCCAAAAATACTTGATGATGTTGTTCCTATGGTGCTAGATGAAGCTCCAAATAAAAGGTTTGAAGAATTTGTCCTCATTGTTTAAGATCCAAAGGTAGCTCCAATGGATTGTGAGGATGTTGTTGACATTAGAGGCATTGATTGTGACATGGCTTGTGATGTGGTTGATGTTCCTCCTATGGATGTTGTGTTGACCATGCTAGATGTATTTTGAGGAGAGGTACCATTAGAAGTAGCATTGATGGTGTTTGTCACATTTTGTGTGGTGGCACCAATGAAGGTATTGTTTGCACTATGTTGTGGTGTTGAAAGGGGTTGGTTGGTGTTGGTGGTATTTTTTGCATTATTGTTTACATCATGATTGGGAGAGGCTGCTCTTAAGGTGTTAATGTCAAACCCTCATCAAAATTTGGACCCTTGGTGTAAAAGCATGGCTAGATATCTATCTGAATCTTAGAAGACTAATTCGTCCACAAAAGAAGCCACATCTAGGTTTTGAGTTGTAGCTTCTAAGTCTTCTACGAATACATGTTTTTTTTTGTCTCTTCATATAAATTGTTGAAAGGGATTGCTGGAGAGAGATGCCCTATTCATGTCATTGAATGGATTGATGAAAGATGCCCCCAAGTATGTGTTTTGGTTCATGTCATTAGAAAAGTTATAGGGGTTGGTGTCTTGTCCAAAAGGGTCCATTTTTTTTCTTTTCCTTTGGAGCCTAGTTTCAACCATATAAATATTTTCTCAAATGAGGGAGGATGATAATGACAACTAATTCTATGAAGGGGAATGATATGACACTATGTTTTTGGATTTTTTTTGAATAAGGGATGCAAATGCAACTATATTTTTGGGGTTTTGGCAATAAGAAATCCAATAATGACAATGTTGTCTAAAGGAAATGTCAAATGAAAAAGAATAATGAAGACTAGGATGAAAGGTATGACACTATTTGTTTGAATTTTTAGGATAAGGGATGCAAAATGAGGACTAAAATGACTAAAATATGCAAAGGTCTAAGCAATTTCGATGGAATTTTAGAAAATGTTTACTCAACCACTCAAAGCTTGGTCTATGTCTCAATTTGGATCATCAAAGGAATTGTTGATATGACTAAATGACAATGACAAGATGACAAAGTGAGGTTTCCTAAATAAGCTTTTGAGTTGGAAAGGACTCACAAAAGGACAATGACTAAAGGGAATGATTTTGACTATCCAATGATAACCTACTTTTGAAGCCAAAATTTTTGCAAGGTATGGTAAGTTTTCCTATTCCAAAATCTGCAACAAAATGGGGACCTAAATACTAGTTTATTGCTGAAAATGATGATGATGGACTCTAAGGATGCAACTAAAAATTTGCAAAGATGGACCTATGGGAAAATGCAAGCTAAAAGATGGAAGAAAGGAAGATTTGAGGAATTCTTTTTTTGGTTTTCAACAGAGGCCACTAGAAAAAGATGTTTGACAATAGTTTGAATGTGTTTGATCTTAGGTTTTGGATGGTAATAGTGTTTTTATTAATGACAAATAGTTGCGTCATTTCAGGTTTCAAATGTGTTGCAGTTTCTGCAAATACAGCGTTACAAGTCGTAGATCTGGCTTGGGAAAGCTATTACAGTGTTTTGGCAATCAAATGCAGTTCAAACCAGTTAAATGTGTTGCATGGGGTAGCAAATGCGGCTTAGCAGAGCGATTGTAGCACATAAAGTCTCAAATGCGGTTCATAATAGCAAATGTGTTGCAAGTTTAATAAAGGTCTGGTCTGTTTGCAATTTTGGCAAATTTTGAAAATTGTTTTAGTTTGAGTGAGTGTTTCCAGGTTTGTGAAAGGTGTTTATTTGTTCAATGTCTCATAAAAAAATTGGAAAACACAATGTTTTATCTTTGAATGTTTGAAAAGCATGCACAATGAAGACAAGCACAATCCTAGGTTAGGCAAGGACTATATCCACTAGATTCCATGTGGGTTTCCCCAGCCGCACTTATTCTTAGCGAGTGATCTAGAAGCTTGGTCACAGAGGTTCCCCCTTAAATTGCACTCACTTCTTGGGTCAACCAAGCTTCAAGCCCCCATAAATCTCCCATGGTAGGATTTTCACCTCTACTAAGAACTGGGAGAATGTGGATGCCTTGGCAACAACCATTGTTGCACCAACAAATAGATGGGTTTTTGGCCACTACACAAGAGGGTTCTAGTAGATACTTGGGGACATGGCACTTCACAAGCATATAGCAAGCCACTTAAGGCTTTAATCACTCTACTAGGGGATCTTATACCTTTAAAAGAAAAGGTAGGTACCTATTTTCGAATGACACTATATGGCTAAGGCCTACATACCATGAGGACTTGACGATTTAGTCTTCTCCTTTTATATACCGACCCAAGCAAAAAATCAGTTGGAGTGATTCCCTCTTTTGAGGCAGGCCCCTCTAAGGTTAGGTTAAATAACAAAAGTGAAATTGAAATCTTTTTTTTTGTTCACCCAAGATTGCACTAAGGCGCGAGGGGATTGCATACACAAAACTTTCAACTCACACTCACAAGCTTGTTCCTTTTAATTAACCAAAATAAAGTGTGTGGAAAACACCTAAAAACATTTCTTCATTTTAAAAATTTAACTTGATGTGAAACAAACAAAGTTCATTTTAAGCCCATGACATGGAAATGCATGTAAATTTTAGCCTTATGAGTTTCAATGCAAGATTGTGTTCATTTTAAGCCCATTAGTGAATATGCATGTTCATTTTTAACCAATGAAATGTGAATGTAAGTTGTTTATGATTTGTTTGCTTGATTAAGGAATGAAAAAGAAATAGAAAATCATCAAAACCCAAGGTTAGACTCCTTGCCACATGCTACAAACAAAATATTAGTAACCCAAAAACCTCTAAGTTACTGAACTAAAATAAGAAATATGGAAAATTTTGAAAAACTTGAAAGTAAATTTTTACTAGGAAAATGCATTGTTCTGCAAAGCAAATGTGTTGCAGAGCCAAGAGCTAGAATTTATCAGGCATATGCATTGGTCTATAGATAAAATGCGTCGCAACTTTCAAATGTGTCATTCAGACCTGCAAATGCATCTCAACAAAGCAAATGTGTCATTATAGTTAGCAAGTGTGACTCAACAGAGTGGATGCATCGTTCTATAGGGTGAATGCATTGTGATGCAATGAATGCATTGTGACACAGTGAATGCGGCTCAAAAAACTACAAATGTGTTTCTCCATACCTATACCTGTAAAAAACAATTGTACAGAAATCTACAAAAAAGAGTATTTTGGCGTTGGGTTCACCAATGTAGCTTAGGGAAAATACCAGGTTAGCAGATTAAAGCTTAAACAAAATAACCCAAAGAAAAGAAATGAAGAACAAAGGAGAAAGAACACGAAAACAAGGAAAGATCTCACCAAATGTCTTTTACCTCCATGATTAACCTTCATTGCACCTTCTTTATTTGTTGCAAGTAGATAATTGTCCTCAAATTTGTGATGAGCAACCTATGACTATGTCAATGTCCTAAGAAAATGTTGAAGGATTTTATCAAAATGCTACACAATGCAAGTATGAAGCAAGCCTAAAGCATGAAATCACAATGTCAAGAGATGCCAAGATCAAAATGCCAAGAGATGAAGTGTGTCAAATGAGGCCAAATTTGCCATTTTATAGAAAAGTCAATTTTGGATGAATGGCCAAGATTGAAAGTTTAGAGATGCCCTAAGATCAATGGTTAAAATTGAATGTGACAACCCACAATTAGGGTTAGGGAAACATTAGGTTAAAATTTGAAATGAATGGTCCAGATTTGATTTTAAAAAAATCAAATCAATGGACAATGTTGCATGTGGCAAGAAGATAAGAATGGCACAGAAAAAGAAAAGGTTGGAAAATCAAATAATAATAGAAATTATTTGATTTATGGAGGAAATTTGTCATTTTGAATTAAAAATTAACTTAATTAAAAAGTGGGGCCATGTAACAGTAAATAATAATTTAAATTATTTACTTGGAGATAAAATTAGAAAGTGGACAATTTTAAATAAATAATTGTATTTAAAATTAAGAGAGGCCAAGGTGGACTATAATTAAATAAATTAAAAAAAATAATTAATTATAAGAAGACATGAGATATTAATGACATATTTAAATAAATAAATAAGATTTATTTATTTAAATAATTAGGAGGAAATAATGGACAAAGGATAATTAAATAAATTTAAGAATTTATTTAATCATAGAAAGACATTAGAAAATTAATAGTTGAAATTAGAACTATTTAATTAATAGTTGAAATCAGACTATAGGACATAATTAAATATTTTAATTATGTTAGGAAGAAATATGGAGAAAATAGAACTTGCTTGCCAAGGTCAATTTTATGTGTCTACAATAGGCATGATCGTTATCAAGGTGCAAGTGAGTTTATTTGCATTTTTCATGAAACATTGCAATAGTCTATTGAATATCTACATGTGTTTCATCTTCTTTCAGTAATGCATAATCATGTAATGC
Source organism: Sequoia sempervirens (assembly GCA_007258455.2). Taxonomy (NCBI): domain Eukaryota; kingdom Viridiplantae; phylum Streptophyta; class Pinopsida; order Cupressales; family Cupressaceae; genus Sequoia; species Sequoia sempervirens. The sequence goes on from VDFB02000007.1 coordinate 85,800,485, forward strand.
ATTAGTTGTTGATTAAAAAGGGGTGTTATTTTGCAAAGATTGTCAATGGTTTTGTTTGACCAACCTCTTTGCTGGTTAGGGTAGGTTAGAATAGGTTTCTAAATGCATTTTTCAATTTTCCCTAAGTGCTATTTTGCATAGTTAGTTAGTTTTCTTTGAGCATTTTGGTGTGTTGGAATAAGTTTCCAAGGTGTCATATGTTGATTTGATGAGTTATAGCAACATACAAGGTTGTTTTTAAGTTGTGTTAGCTTTTTAGATGACTCATTACCCAATGGATAAGCTTTAGGCAACTGGTCAAGATGTTTAGCAGGAAAACATATAGAAGATGTCACCAAAAATGTTACCTTATTTTGCTTCCAACTAAATTAGGTAACTTATTATTGTGTTTTCATTTAAAAATTAAAAGTTACATATCACTTTCTACTAAATTTCATTCATTTGCATAAAGGAGAGGGTAAAAAACATTGCATTATTGTAGTTTTGCAATTGCATACAATAAGAAAGAGAGCCAACATTTATTGCAAATGTAATCTTTATTGATGATCATAAGTGTATAATGTCCCTCACAAGCCAAGGGACTGAATATTCTAATGATTATGAAGAAAAGACTATAACTTTATAGATAAAAGAAAAGAAATGCACATAAAATGAAAAGGGACCCATCATTGCCTGGAATGAAGAATCCCATTGGCCTTGTCCTACATCATCCTTAGTCTTTACTGCTTGTCTTGCTTCCATTTGATTCTCTCCTTGCTGCTCCTAGGTTCCTTGCATTTGAAAATGAAGTGATGTTAGAGCAATGTAAAGGTCATTAATTAGAATATGTGCAAAACATCCATAAACATGTAATCTGATGTATATAAGCATTAAAATAGACAGCATACCATAAGTGTCCAGGAAAACAAAAAGAGTAATCAAACACACCTATAATATGATTTGTTTATCTAACTTGTTTTCTCCTTGTGCAAATATAAGAAAAACTTGGTTACTATTTTGTTTCAGCTAATTACAACATGTGGAGTAAAATGTGGCTCCCATGAGGGTTGAGCCCAACATGCTACCCTCTTGTGTTTTAGGAGGGATAGGAAATTGAGCAACTTGATCAAATCAATGATAAACATATTCTCAATGCATTAAATCAATATGGAATCATACCAGTTGATCAAATTTCATTATCATATTCAAAATATGCAACAAATAATGTGAACCATCAAGAAGGTTACTCTTCATCTTTTCACAATGAATCAAACAATAGGTTGGACCATCATGCCAAAAAGGGGCAGTACTCTGCTGGATATATCTTTCAATCTTATTAAGTAGATCCAAAGTCCATTTTAATAATGATATGTGTTGGATTTCATTGCCATCATTTTCAAAGAACAAGTTCTGAAGGAAACAAGACAAGGACAACAATCATTCAAAGATAAAATAGTTTGTCTCTTCCCAAATAGATGATTTTTGTGATAATATGAACTCTAAAGCACAGATGCATGAAGTTCAATTATGCATCCATTAATGAAATATTATAGGAGCTATCAAGTGACATCGGGAGCTATCATGAGTTATATGGAGCAGCCCAAGGTGAACGATTGAATTCAAGGCCAAAGCCATCATGATAGTATGTTGTCCCGAAGAGTAATGCAAAAGAAAGACAGTACATTGATATAAATGAGTGACTAACATGCATTGATAATCACCTTGCTAGTAATACAATGAGTATTCATAGAAAACTACAATGCACACTCTGATGAACAATCAATTCATGATGGTTTGAGGAGAGGAACAATCGCAGAGCTAAAGAAACATACATCACAGTGCATAGTAATACAATGACTTTCATTCATCATCAGAACAAAATATGCACATACTTTCCTGTTATTTGTCATTGAAAAGCTATTGAAATGGGAAGGTCTCAATTTTGATAGTGATCAAAGCATGGAAATAGGAAAATTCACAGTGTAAAGGGATAGTATACAGAGTTAATGATGAAAGAAATAAGAACATTGTTATGCATGATGCAATGCAAAAAGGACAACAGTGTTAGTGTTAATGAAAGGGATAACTACATAAAGGTTTTCTTCAAAACCTGAAAGTCTCTGTATAGAAATTTTTTCAGAATAGTGAGATCTTAAATCAAAGGATTGTAAATGGTATGAAATATCCATCAAATCATGAGTTATGGTTATGGGAATATTACCAAATGTACAATCCTCTAAGTAGTGGAGTACATTGGGAATGAAAGATCTTGCTAGAATCATAAGTGCTTCATCATGAAATGCAAAAGGACATGACAATCATAAAATGAGAGCACCATGTGTTATGGACAATGAATGACACAATGAGAAGTGATAGCCATTTGGATCTTTCAACAAGAATCACTTCATTGAAAGAGACTCCAATAGGTAGCAAGGTGAGATTTTCATCAAATTCACCTGGAAGAGAGAAAATATGTCATTCTTTTCTATTATAATAGCAAAGAGACAAGGGAAATCATCTTGAGTAGATGACTATGATAGGCCTGCAATAAAGAAAGTTTTGTGAAGACAATCTCAAAGGGGGTGTATTATCCAAAATGAGCTTGCCTTATTTGTCAGCCAGGGGTTATGCTCAATTGTATTACAAATTGCAGAGAAAATACAATGATACCAATGCATGAGGTAGAAAATTTGACAGTAAAAAATGAAATGTCTAATGCAATTGAACAAGTATGAGAATTGGAAAATGAATGTAGATAACTTAGAAACAATATATAGGTAGTTTCAGATATGAATCTTATGTTATAGATTTTTGTCCAGAATCTGCAACAGGACAATAAAAACTTGAAACAAGAACTTCAAAGTGGATGCAACAAAAGTGAAGATTTATAGGTTAATATTACTCTTATTAATAAAGACCTTTTATAGCTACAGGATAAAAACACCAGTTTAGAAAAACATCTATCCTCGAGTGATGAAATTATCAAGAGCCTGACGGATAGAGTTGAGATGTTACATAGCAAAAACGACAACCTTGAGGCTGAGGTGAAACTTTTAGGTTTTCAAAAGGAGAAGCTTGAGGAAGATCTTTCTTCTTTTAAGGAGCAGAAAGCTGAACTTGAAGGGTAGGTTACATCTTGGAGTGTAAGAGCAACGTCATTAGAATATGATGTTCCTGAGCTGCAAAAAAATAAATCCGCACTTGAAATTTTGTCTCAAAAGCAAGAGATGAATGTGGAAAAAAGTGAAATGGCTGAATTTTTATCAAATCATCAAAGAGATTTGAAGGAGCTTGAATTTAGTGTGACAAGAATACATCAATTGCAGGAAAAGCTCTTGTAACTTGAAGTTGAGAACACTCAACTTAAACACATTGTCTCAGTTAAGGATGAAATTATTAAAGAGCTTGAGACACAGGTGTCTTCTTTAGACCAAGAAAATCTAAATCTCAAATATGGTGTTGAATCACTAATTGATCAAATAAAAAACCTACAACTACAAGTCAATGAATTGAAATATTTTAAGGAAAAGACATCACAAGCTCTTATAATTGATCATCAACATTCACAGAGGTTGGAACTCATGATTCAGGATCTTGAAGAAGTAAACAAAAAATTTGAAACTTGAGAAAACAACCCTAGAAGCTGATTGTCATGTGATATGTGAAGAGCTTAGAACTTGTCAAAATATGCTGGAAAAGCTAAAGGAAGAGCACCTTCTCAATCTAGAAAATATGAAATTGGCAAGGTACAAGATGAAGTGTTTTCAAATAGAAATGCATCAGTAGTATAATGTATAATCTATGAGGGAATGTGAGAGGAATGATCTCAAAGATACTAATAGCAAGAGCATTTCAAGCCTGAGACAACAAACCTTTATTTATCATTTTTTTGGACAAATCAATCAAGGTTGGTTCATCCAATAGGATAGATTATAGTGAAAGATTCAAGAGATTGCTAGATGAAAACCCTTAAAGCTCTTGAGAGGGAAACCAAAGAAGTATAGGAGCCAAATTCTCAGCCCAAAAAAAAAAAATACATCAAAATTGAAACACAAAGGAACAGATGACTGTGCAAAGGGTAGCATTTTATTATGGAATAGTTGGCTAGGAAGCTCTTGCTTTAGTTGTCCACTCCCTCATAAAATCTCATTTGTATTATAATCTTGCATGATTTTTTCATCACATTAAATGCAGAAACAACAAAGAATGAAAGCATGTTCATTTTGGAAAAATGAAGGGGATGATTGAGGCCATTACCATGAGGGTAAGAGTCTCTTTTATAGTCTCTGTAGAAACACACAACTATGGCAGTAAAATGCAAAGAAATATCTAGATTTCTACAAGTAAATGTATGAAATAATAGGTAGAGCACAACATATTGAATGCATTCATTTTTATTCAAGTGAGCTCAATTTTGAGCCATTTTTTCCTTCAAGAAATGAAATAAAAGGACAAAAAATTCTTACAGGAGACTTTCCTTAAGATTTTAATAATGATGTTGCTGAAAATTTGTAGATTATGCCCATGAAACCACTTAAATTTTCCATATGCAAGAAACCCTTGGCGGTCTCTCATGACAACATAATAGTTCAAAATTCCCAAAGTTTCACAAGTTCAAATGAATTTAAAATGGAATGCTTACCCATGTTTTGTCACTAGGGTTTGAAAATCCTAAGTATGCCGCCACACTTAGGCATTTTTTGCCTATCTTTAAAAAAAATTGCCATGAACTAATGCATGCTTGTGCCTTAGTCAACTTAATACTCCCTTAGCCTTGTATTTTATTTTTGCATTGAGTTTAAATGTGAAACATTTTTAATTAAGTGATAATTTATAAATAACTTAATTATAAATGTTGTTTTAAATGCAAGATAATAGGATGTTCCTTCAAAATATGGTCAAGGGTGATGGTTGAAGGTTATTTATGTCAACGCAAGCATTTGGATGTAGTTTGAAGATTAAATGATTTAGTGTCAAGCATGAGTCAAGATAGGCTTGGAGACATAATGATGATTGACCAACATGGGATTGGTGTGTGAGGTTTATCTTTGACAGTTTTGGAGGGAATGAGACCATTTTGGAGGGATTTTTGTCATGCTTTTGGTATGGTTGGGTTAGAGCTTTACTTTTTTTGCATTTTGGAGGAGTTTTGGAAGGTTCTTTTTTGGCCTTTATGATGCATCCGACTAGATTTTCTAGAAGGACATGTGTGAATAGTTGCTTCACTTAAGTATCTTCAAACTGAGGTTGGGAGGGAGTTATTTATTTCTTTTTGTAGGCATTGTAGCTTATCTTGGAGCATTTTCAGGTAGGAGATTGCATTGTGACTCAACATTAGACATATATATCAGTATGTAACACCATTTTTATTAATGAATTTCAGTGTTTTACCTTTCTTAGAATCTACTTTATTGAGTGCAGTGTGGTGATTGATGAATGTTCTTGTGAGTCTTGGTAACTCCTTCAATGTTTGTCTCATTTTAGTGCCTTTAGGTAGAATAAATATATATTTATGCAAGTTGTAAGTTGTGTGGTGAGTCAAATAGCTATTTTAATTGTGAAATAATTCCTTTCCTTCAAAAGTGTTAAGAGAACCAAGCCTCCTTGCAAAACAATTATGCATTGATATGTTAAAATATCTAAGTTGTGTTAAGTTAAACTGAGCTTTTGATGAGATTGTGTGTTAAAATAGCTAAGCAAACACTAGTTAATCATGCTGGACAAAATAATGTACAATTCCTATATGTCGATCTTCTATCATTCATATCTCTCAATCCATTCAACTAAAATCACTAATTTTTTTTTCCATAGTTGCAATTAATAGTCCTGAAAAACATATTAAAATCACATAGGTTGATCTTACAATATGAACAATTCCAGACCAGATTACTAGATTGGAGTACTTGAATCACTATTTATTGGATAGACAAAAACTATCACAAACTAATGTTGGCATCAATGACAACATATCAGAGGGCTTCTTCTTCATTATTCCAATAATCTGCCCCTTTGTCATTGATGGCAACATGTGCCGAAAATGAAGCTTCAAAAAATGTGTTCACACGCAAAAACCAAAATTGTACAAACTCAACTCTCCCTTTCAAATATACGACAAAAATTCTTCACAACATTATTTTCTCCCTACATAGACCCTTCTCCACATAGATCCTTCTCCCCCTTTGAAATCAAGGAAAAATGGTAAAAATATAAACATAAACACTTAACAAGAACTATGGGAACCTTGTAATTCCTTGAGAATAGCTTACCAAGAAAGTTTTCCATCATCCTAGATCCACTTTGCTCTGAAAAGTGCTTTGTGCAATGATTCCAATTCTACTAAGCATTCTTCCCCTTCTTCCAAAGTGGATGGATTAAGATTCATCTTGTCTGGTTTCATTGCATCCACTAGGACACTTGATATAAGAATGTGTCTAGACATTACCAGATCTCCAAGTTGTCCAAACTGCCTCACACCATCTTCTTTCTACCTCTATAAGGTGAAAAACTTGCTCTACAAGTTTTCAATAGAAGTCCAGGTAATATAATTTCTATCATCTACAATCCTGGGTATGTGTAGGATCATGGTGGGCCAAAAAGTGGCGATATGATGGGTATGTGTAGGGGTATGTGGCTGACGACTTTTTTTTAACCCAAAATTGATGAAATGAAAAGGGTTTTTAAAGGAGATTCTTAGCTTTCCACCAATATAAATTATGCTTTACTTTGAATTTAATAAATAATTATTATTCATTTTTTATTTAAATTACGACTAAAGTCCTAATTGATAGGCTGATTGAAAAACATCTATAGCTTTCAAACGGTATCACATTTTTTGAATCTGAAATATGTGTCACATTCTATGCTTTGCATACTATAGGATTAAAAAAAAAATGAATTTCATGAAGTTTTGACCAAGTTAAGGTGGTTAGACATATGAGTTTTTATATTTTTTAAAAGTTGTAATAAAAAATTCATAATTAATTATTTACTTGGAAAAAAATTACAAAAAAAATATGCATCACATCGGGACATGAGTCCTCTACTTATATCTAAAATCTTACAAAAAAATATTATCATTTTATTGTGGTTAGGGTGGTCAGACAGACACCTACTTCTTTTTGTCCCTGAAATTTAAGTACTACTACATTGAAATTTCAAATTTTCACCAAATAATTTTTTTTAAAAAATAAACCTTGTAGTTTAGAAACTACATTCAATTTTCTATAGATTCTATTCTTACATATTTTTGTAATAATATAGATAACTTATTCAATTTTTTACGTCAAGTTGCCTAACTCTGATTTTTCTGAATTTTTTGCCACTTAAGGGCCTATTTTTTCCATGATGATCTTGCACATACCATCGTGTAGGTTCCGGAGGCATTCACAAGTTGAGACTCTATTGAGTCCATTAAGTCTTTAGTGCCTCAAGTGGCATCAAGCCACGACATGCAATATACAAATAGTCTTTGGGCTTCCTCATCATAATCCTTTACCTCTTTCAGACTTTGCAACACCTTGATGTGTGTGATTGCACTTTTATCTTGTAGAAGCAGTAACCTTTTCTCTAGAAGTCTTGACTCTGCCTCTTTCTCAGTTTGTATCTTTAGGCTAGAGGTATATTCTTTGATAAAATCAACCAAGAACTTTAAGTTTTCAATAGGCGCTAAGGAATCATCAATTGTGGCACCAGGGGTTGTCTCATACAAATCCTTAATAACTTCATTAACCAATTTAGTCACTCTTTGATAGGTATGATCAATTTATTTTGTTCTATAGTTAAGAAAAGTACCACAAATCTTTATCCTTTCTACAGGTGACATTTTGCTTAGATCCACATAGCCTAGGTGTGACAAAAGTTGAATCAATTGAAGTTGTAGCACATGATGAATCCTTGTTTACCTTGTCAATAGACCCTTAAGAGTACTTCTAGATGATTCTCTGGATGGCTTTGATGGTTCAGTGGTCTTGGGGGATTCTTCTTCACTTCTTCCAATTTTTGTTTCTTCCTTTATTCTTCTTTCTTTTCCTCTTCTTCTTCTTCTTCTTATGGTTTTTCTTTCTTTTCTTCCTCCTTGTCTTCATCATATTTTCCATCATTAACCTTTTCTTCTTTGTTTCCTTCATCTTCATTCTTGTCTTCTCCATTATTTTTGGTATCCTCATGGTGTTCTTTTGGATTGTCATTGGTATCATTCTTATGTTGATTTTCAATGTGTTTACTGGTTGTTTCCTCTATATCATTTGAAGAAGCAGATGCATCTGGAGCAAAATACATTTCACCAAAAATTTCCAAAATATGATGCTCCTTTACTTCTGTGATATTAACGGGCTCCTATGCTTGAGTTGTATGAGATGAAGAACTAGTTCTCATCCCATAATTCTTTTTCATTTCCCTCATTGTATCAAGAGTCTCTTGCTTCAACCTTTTAGTACTATCTTTCTCTTTATTCATTAGAAGAGTGACTCTTTGTTTGACCCTAAATAACTTAGAAAATTCATTTAATAGGGTAGAAACATCTTCCTTAGATAAGGAGGATCCATATGTGTTCAAGGCATCAAATTTTATTTTGTCATCAATAGTTACAACTTCATGCCTTCTTTGTAGTAAAGCTTCCCATACATTTTTAGTCACCTTCTTCCTTATAGTTTCCATATTATCATTAAAAATAACCATGTATTGAATGAAATCATTTACAATTGTTTCCTTATCCTCTTTATTAATTTCATCAAATAACTGAGTAGTAGCTAGCAAATCCTCAAATTCTATCATATTATTTAATAAAGTTTCCATCTTTAGAGGTGGATGATCACTTACCAGAGGAGAGCTGGGTATGTCCTCCATAGTTTCTGATGTACCTTCTTCTCTCTTCTTCTCATGTACATGAATTTTAAAAGCTTCTATTTCATCTTTTGTCTCTTCTTCATTAGATAAGATTTCAACATTGTCTCTAGTTTCTACTCTTTCATTGCTGGTGGAGGTACTTCTTCTATTCCTTTTCAAATGTTTCTCTTCTTGCAAGCCAAGATCAATTTCTTCTTGTATAGCATTGCTTATGTTCTTTTATCTATTTACCTTTTTCTTTATTCTTCTTCCAAGGGTGGCAGATGGTGCAACAAGGGGTGCATTTCTCTTCTTAGAAGCTCTAGTGCCAGGTCTAGAGGAAGTAGCTATATTAACTACTATAGAGGTACTATGCTCTACCTTCTTTCCTTTTGTTGCTATTGTATTGTGTGTTTTAGGTAATGTAGAGGCAGTGGTGGAATATTCTCTTCCTAATCTTCTAGGCCTGGAGGGTACTTCAACTGATCTAGTCCTTTTCTCATCAACAACTTCCCTCAACCTTTCAACATCATCCTTAGAAAGTGAATGCATTTGAAAGAATACCTCGACATTTTTATTCTCTTTTAGCCCTTTGAGGTGTTGAAGTTTCCAAATGCACTTTGGTAGAATTATCTTCATATGTACCATGTCAAGGTAGAGTGGGATCCTTAGGACTACTTAACAACATTTCAGTGAGGCCTTCAACTATTTTCTCATCAATCTCATATCCTAGAGGCTTTATCCATAGAGTTCTAGGTTCTACCTCCCCTATTATGCACTCATCAGTGGACACAAGAAAAGTTATTTCCTTTGTATATTTCTTTACTAAGATCCTTGGAACTCTATCTCTTTCATACATGTTATTTTGAAAAACTATGAAGAATGTAGTTAAAGCATCATAATTTTCTATGAAGTCTCCAAGGCTATATAAATTTTCAAAGATTTGATATGCCATTGGTCTATTGTGATTCCATATAATGTTTTTCCTTCCAGGTAGCTCTCTTAGAAAGTAGAATAGAAAAAAAAATACCAATGTACCAAACTTGAATACATACTTCTTAGTCTTAGTTTGGTTCAGGTTATCCATAAGTTGTCGAAGCAACTCACACAAGTCATAATCCCTTCCATTAACCACCATATCATATGCAACATAAATTGCAGTTCCAAACACCGAATTACCTCTGTTAGTAAAGTAGATTTTCTAACACATCATGATTGCAACATATTTCATAGCAGGGTTTGTAATGGGTTTGGTTTCCAATGCTCTCCCATCATATGTGGCACTAGTTAGTTTCATGACTAGCTACATAATTCTTCATAGCTTTTAGCATTGGTACAGGTCCAGTGTCATAGAAACTAGTTATAACTTTAATCACTTCCTTGGTAATTACTCTAGCTATACTTGTCCATACAAATTTATTGTGCAATCTACTAAGTGCCATCCTTACAAACTTTGCATCCATTTCACTACAAAAGTCTAGGAACCAATTCCACACATCTAGCTTCTTCCTTACAAGATTTTCATATTTTGGCTTCACTAAGGAATCATTTCCAACTAGCTCTTTTATCCATTGATCCTTGAGCACCTAATGGTCAAATTATTCCAATTTCATATGAATTTAGGTTCTTGTATCCTCAATGGGTAAGAAAATTCTCAAAATTTGTGAAAACGCACCCATGTGGTCCATTTCGTAAACCTTCCATGAAAATCTTCTGAATCTTGGTTGGGGTCTCTTAGAAGTCTCAACCATAGTGGGATTGGCCATTTTTTTCTTCAATTTACTTGTATATTCTTATGGAAAATGCTTCTAATTAAAACCCACAAAGTATAGATAGATATAAATACCTTTTTCAAGCTTCAACAAAAATTAGGGTTTGATGCCAGATACTCTGAATTGCCTTCAAAACACTTCAGCATGCTCTGCTTTCTTCCATGTAAAAGTAATTTAACTCAGCTTGAATTTTTACTTTATGCCTTATTGATTTTCCCTAATTTTGCATTTAATGCATTCCACCTTCCAAAAGCTGATAAACACCTTATGAATACACTATAAACTCTAAAATGCTTGGTGTAAGAGCACCTTGGTCATTAAATGCCTTTCATAGGAAAATTTGTAAAAAATTGAATGCTCAAGTGTAAATATTTGTAAAAGGTCATAAATAATGTATTTGAGTCATTTAATGGGTTTTAGGAACTCAAAATGAAGAGAAAAAGAAAAAATTGAAAAAAATGCTAAAAATTGCCAAATATGGAAAAAAGGAAAAAAAGAGCACAAAAATCAGAAGATGAAAGTCATAGGTGGAAAAAGAAAGGATTGGTCGATGAAGTTGATGGGGTAGTTGCAAAACTGATTTAGAAACATCCATAAAATCTTGTAAAGGCCGAGCAAGTGATTATTCTTTGTATTCTTGAAATTTACAATCAATAAAAGTACCTTGATTTATAAATTTCTGAGTTTCTTCTTGTTTCATTTACTTGTACGATTTGTACAAAGGTTTAGGGCTATAAATATTATTTTCTTTGTTAAGATCAAAGAGTTAGCATTTTTTTGAATCCATTTGGGAGAGATTTTATTGAGAAAAGCAATTGTTTGAGTGCAATCTTTGTGGTTTGGTCTGTAACATTAGAATAGGGGTTTTGAGAGTCTTTTAAGGAATTATTCCTCCATCTCATCAATGTAGGTTTATTTGGTCAATGGGATGGGCTGAGTAGAGTCTATTTATTATGTGTATGTTGTGTTTATGTTGAATAATGCAGGGGAAGACAAGAATCTAAGGATAAAGATGTTGCCCCACAAGAAATTTCCTTCATGAAATGGTGGTTGAAAGTGAGGAACAATTGAATAAGCATTCAAAGAGGATGGTAAATAGTTTAATGTGTATGTGCAGACCAAACACATGTTTGCAGAATTTTCTTGATAGTTTGAAGTTTGGAAAGACAATTTACTATAAACCCTCATTCTTTTTGTAATGTTAAGCCTACATTCAAGGGTTTTAAATTATGACGCAATAATAAGTCTTCTGGTGCCTAGAAGTTAGTATTTTGAAGGTTTTGAGGCTTTTTCTAATGCTTCCCAGGGTTTTAGGGTGTTTAGAGGTTGATTAATTGGTAGTCTCTTTGTAATTTTGGCTTAATTGAGCCTATGATTGAAATGGGACAGTCAATTTTTTGTTGATTCTTTTCAAAACACCAACACTTGTTGTTGAATTATGTTTAATAAGGCTGAAATTGGTTCCCAAAAATGTATTTATCCTGTAGAGATTCAATGTGGTTTACAAGATACACCTAATTTAGTGTTTTGGCACTTATAAGAAAATTTGGTCTTCTAGTGCAAGCAAATGAGAAATCCGATAAAACAGTGTAAAGAATGGTTGTAAATGTTTGAATACTACCTTTTTTATGTTGTTACAGTTGTTTCTATGTTTAGACAAGGTGTGGAAGGCAGATTTGTTGTTTTAGATGTCTTGAGCAAAGATAACACAAGGTGAAAAGTGGTGTTTGACTGCAAGTCTTAAGGAACCTGATAGATCTATGTTGTGCAGGTGAGTTGAACTTGGTCTATTTCAGTTGGAAGCATGTTGAATACAATGTTATGAAGGACTGGTAATAGGTATGGAGATGGTTTGGCTTTAAGAATGCATAGTTTGTTGATATTTTGCATTGTGAAGAAGGGTAAATAGATAAGTAAGGAAAGAGATGAATGATTCAGTTTCTCCAATCAGGTTATTGCTTTGGTATAGTCAATATGAAGTTTTTTAAGGGATGGTAAGAAGTGGGAATGCTGATTTGGTTTGGTAACCTTATGAATGTCAAATGAAATTGATGAAATTTGTGGAAATGATAGGTGAGTTTTTGAAGAATTTTGATGAAAAGATAAAGGAATTTTAGATGCTTGTTTAATTTGATCTTCTCCAAATGAGTTTGGGTCAGATGTACCCCTGAAGTATGTTGTTTTTGGTAGATGCTCTTGCATCAATGCTCCACAAATTTCCAAAATTTCATATTTTTCTACCAGAAACTTTTTCAACATCTTCAAAATGACATCTTACAACACATATCCTCGTGTCACTGCTTGACACCTCTTATATCGTGGGTTTATAAGATTTCTATGTAATTGCTCCCCCTAAATCAACTATTGGAATTAGTTTTTAGAAGTATCTACACCAGATTTAGGTATAGATGCATTTGATTCATTCTTATTCTCAAGTTCTTCCATTTTCTTCCAAATTTTCTCCATTTCCTTTTTAACTTTAGTAGGATCAACTTTATTCATAGTTTTATTCCTTTGTTCCAGATTATATTTCTTCCCATTCTTACTTATGTAAAAAATTTAAATATGTCTTGGTTTATTATAGAAATAGCACACAACATTTTTCTGACTAGACTTATTTGTATTTAACCTTGATCTGCACTAGTTAGCTTTGTGTCCAAATGCATTACACGTATAGCAATATCCTTGAAAATATTGAATCATTCTACCAATATTGAATCTATTCACCATCATTATTTGACTTCTACACTCAATAGCTCTATGTCCAAATTTATTGCAATCAAAACATTGTCTAGAAAAGAATCCAACATTTCGATTCATTCTATTTCTACATTTTGTTGCTCTATTACCAAATTTATTGCATGAATAATAAATACCATTGAAAGATGGGTATATTTGGGCATTAGGTTATCTGATAGGAATCCTTCTGATATTGCTTCTTTGATTCTTGATCTATCTACCATCACCTTGAGTCTTCCTTTGATTTTCAACTTTGTTAGGAGTTTGATTTTCCTTTGAGCTTTTTCCTTCTTCAAGTCACAAACCACCTTTGTCCTTAGAGGGTTTTTGAAATGAAATCAACTCATCAAGAATTGTAGAACTTGTTTTAAATTTATCCTCATGAGCTCTTTCTTTCTCCAAGTTAGACCTTAAGGTTACCACCTCTTATTCAAGCTTTGTACATTCATCAATCTTGCTCTGTATTTCAATTTTTTAAAAATCTTCAATTCTTTTCTTTTCTTCCAGTTGTACCTTTAGTTTGGTGATGTCCTCATTTTCTTTCTTCAACTGATCACTTACTTCTCTATTCCTTTCTTTGAATTCTTGATTTGTTCTCTCAGTTTCTTGATGCACTTGTTTGGTTCTTTTAAGTTCTCCCTCAGGGTTTCTTTCTCAATTTCAATTTTGTCTAGATCTTTAAGAGCAACATGGAGTTCTTCACTTATAGAGATATTTTCCAGAGGAACATGATACTTTTTATCAGCCATGTGTTTAAACTTCAATATCTTCCTTAAGATGTAAAATTTTTCAAAATGAACCAAGATCTGATACCAATTGTTAAATACCCAAAATACTGAGAGGGGGGATGAATCAGTATTCTACTAAACCATTTAACTACTAACCATTCAATAATTAAAACATATCTAGTTACAACTATAAACAAGAACATGAAAGAAATCATAGCATCACATGACACATGAACACTAGGATTTTTACGTGGAAAATATAGAATGGTAAAAACCATGGTGAGGATTAGCTCACAATATATTATAACTAGTCATAAGATATTACAGGGCACACTACCAGGACACACTATCCTTGAAAGGCTCATAGCCTTAAATGATTAAAAAAGAGTGTGACTCACTTCCAAAAGATGAACCAATGAAATACCCCTTCTATGTGATGAGTTCAATTCTAATTAAGCTCTAGAAAAAAAAATATTGGATCAGTTTGCAGGTTCACAACAACTATCAACAACTTCGTACAATATCACATTGTCACACATCATTGCTTGTAATTTTCACATAACATGCATACATACATCTTTGTCTATATCTTTTCATTACAAAAATATTTCATACATATATATACCAAATTACATCAACATACATCAATTAGGTTGGCCTAATTAGATGTAAACATACTCGATTCAAAATATCTTGTCGGCTCAAAACAAAAAAATTCTTTAGTTCTCAAAGAAAAATGTGCAAGACATAAAATAGGTCAGCCTAAACCTAATAAAAAACTCTTTAATAATCCATGAAGCAAACACCACTTAACCATGTCAGCCAGAAGAATGTACAATTCCTATATGCCAATCTTCTATCATTCATATCTCTTAACCCATTCAACCAAAATTGATAAAATTTTGTCCATAGGTGCAATTAATAGTCCTAAAAAACATATTAAAACCACATAGGTTGATATTATAATATGAACAATTTGAGACTAGATTACTGAATTGGAGTACTTGAATCATTGTTTACCGAATAGATAAAAATGGTCACAAACCAATGTTGCCATCAATGAAAGCACACCGGAGGGCTTCTTCTTCATTCTTCCAACATAGCATGCTTATTGTTCTAAACAATAGCATGCTTATGGTTATAAACTTAATAGTAATTACCTTAGAAGATGAATTTGACAGAATGATATTCAATATATCATTTCAAACAATATTAATTGTTTTCAATGATGTTTAAAAATGATACAACAATATTCATATTATTATTAGAGGATTGATGCCCTGAAAAGAATGAATGGGCCAAATGAGAAGTATTGTTCTGAATAAGTTATCATATTCTATTCTCTATTTCAAAAAAAGAAATATTCATATTATTCTAGAAGCAGGTCGATATTATTACCTTGTGAAAATTTTCTTAGAAACGTATGGTATCGACCCATATCTATCTCCAATAACCATTTGATGTATCCTTCTTACTATGAAATAAATAATTACCTAGAAGTAACTTTCAAGATATTTCTTGTTAAAAGATTGAATAGAATGAATCAAAAGTAACTTTGTTATTTTCCTAAAATAATGAATGGTCATATTTTGTAAAGAAGTTAGATTGCTTTTAGTTTGCATAGATTTTGTTTTAAATGTAGATTAATCATGATGTTGATGACAAATTGATTTTATGACATATTGTTTGAAACTCAAAATTTATTTTAAGTCTAAGAGTGACTGCTTATTATTTATGTTCCTTATATTTCTAGTTGAATCTATGTGTGCATCTGATGAAAGTTGACATCTATCTGAATATAGAAATTTGTATGTGGAATGGATCATTTTATTTTATTTTCAAAAAAATGTGAATGCATACACCATTTCTAATAGAATACCATATATGTGTACATGCATAAATCTTCCATTTATGCATTACACATACCTATGATATGATATACCTTCCTTAAAAATTGATTTATTTTCTTTATTTAAAAATGTAGATTTCATTGTGAGTAGAAAGGAATGAAGGAAATATTTGTAAATTGTATGTTGATGCATGTATATTATGATATCCTTATCTTTATTGATGAAATGGAACATGTATTTCATTTAAAATATTGATTGTATTTTTATTAAATCTAGTTTAGTTCCTTTCATAAATATATTGTTGAACTGGAAAAGGAAAGATGAGCCAAACATAGACTTTGTTGTAGGTTGTTTGATTCTTTATCTTGAAAAGATTGGCTAGCAAAATACTAGAAACTAGATTGAATATTCTGAAATTTGAGAAAATTAGATGAGATGTATGTTATCTTATGTATCTGGGAGGTTACCTTTTGGGACAGGTGTCGAAAATGGGTTAACAAAGAGTAAAGGTTTTTCTTTTCCAAAATATATTATTTTTAGTAGTATATAGCATAGGCTTGGCCAAGTGTTTATAGTCCATTATGTTGAATGGTCTAATGTTTATGATATAAATCTCTTTCATTTCCTAACATAGATCTTGCTTGTTCTAAATGTAGATAAAAATGCATGTAGTTGTTAGGCACACACCGAATTTCACCTTGCATATTGCATTCTCTTTCTAAATATTTTGTGTAGGGTTGAGAATTCTTTGAGTTAGGAAGAATTTCAGGGAAGCATAGTTTCATGGTTGGGTGGAAAAGCACCTGAACTATGTTCTCATCCACCAGATGAAGTGAACATTGAAGGGGAATCACACAAAATTCCACTTTGATTATTGTACTTTGTATTCCATGATGTAATTTGAGTTGATTGAGAGGTAATGTTGGCCTAAGTCAAACTATGTAACTTGTAAATTTTACATTTGGAAATGAATATAAATTATTTTTTTGGATGATGGAAAATAAATAATTAACTGTCTTTAATTTATTATTTGTAATGTGATATTTTATTTAATTGGTGTTAATTGAGTAGCAAACATTACAATAATAATCTTCTAATTTTGATTTAGATGTGTGATAAAGGCTACAATCTCACATTCCATGCTCAAGGATGTGAATAAGGAAGGTTGGAAGGCTTGTTACAAATGAAAGTAGGACTTAAGGTAATTTTTACAATCTCACTAAATTCAAAGGAAGAAGCTATCTTTTGGGATAATCAGATGAGAGTTGGCTATGACATAAAATAATGGGTCACATCAATTTTGATAATCATGTGAATATTAGTTCCAAGCATGCTATGAGAAATATGCCAAAAATTTCTAAGCCTGCAAGCACCTTTTGTAAGGAATGTCAAAAAGGAAAGTGGACAAGAGTAAGATTCAATACAAAGGATTATTCTATTACAATTACCTTGGAGTTAGTTCATACAAATTGATGTGGGCCTACAAAGACAAAAGTCTTGCAAGATGAATGGTATTTTATGTTACTCATTGACAATTTTCTAGAATAACTTGGGTTACTTTCTTAAAAGAAAAAATTGAGGGCTTTGAAAGATTTAGTATTTTTAAGGTTATGGTTGAAAATGAAATTGGGTCTAAGATCATATTCCTAAGGTCTAATAGAGGTGATGAGTTTACCTCTAATGAGTTTGAATAATTTTGTGTAGAACATGGAATTAGAATACATACTTACTTCGTTACAAGAACTCCTTAATAGAATGGAGTGGTTGAAAGAAAGAATAGAATATTTGAGAACATGGTAAGGACAATGCTAAATGAAGCTAAGTTTCCTAATGTATACTACAGAGAGGCCATTCATGCTGCTATATATATCCTTGATAAAGGATAGATAAGACTAAACAATTACAAGACACCATATGAGTTATGGAAATCCAGACTTGTATTCATCAAGTATTTTAGAATATTTGGAAACATATTCTACATCATAAGGGATGAAGAAAATCTAGGAAATTTTGATTCAATATCTAATGAAAGTATCTTTCTTGGTTACTCGACAAGGACCAAGGCATATAGATGCTACCATAAGAGATTGTAAAAGATTGTTAAAATTTCAAATGCGAGAGTTAATGAGAATATAAATCATTTTTTATCAATCAAAAGGGATCATTATTTTGAAGAATTATCTAGTACAAAAGAAGAAAATGAAGCTACAAAATAAGATTCAAAAAGAGGAAGTGCAATAGCACCAATTAGATATGTTTAGAGATATCATTCTAAAAATATAATTCTTGGAGACAAGGATGAGGGTGTTAGAACTAAGAGAAGGTTAGCAATAATAAATGAATAGGTTAAATTTTCATTGTTATCTAAGATTGATCCTAGTTTTTTTGAAAAGGATAGCGAAGATGAGAATTGGATTAATGCAATGGAAGAAGAATTAAATCATATTGAAAAGAATAACTTGGGAGCTTGTTTCAAGACCTAAGAATAAGAATGTAATTGGAACTAAGTGGGTATTCAAAAATAAATTTAATGAAGATGGGAAGGTGATGAGAAACAAGAAAAGGATATTCTACAAAGGATATGCTCAAGTGAAAAGTATTGATTTTGAAGAAACCTTTTCCACTGTGGCTAGATTGGAGGAAATCAAGATTTTCTTGGCATATCTAGTCTATAATAATTTGAAAGTATATCAAATGGATGTCAAGTCAACATTTCTCAATGTAAATCTTGAAGAAGTGTAAATAAATCAACTTGAAGGATTTTAGTTGTTTGAGAATGAGGATTTTTTCTGCAAGTTGAAAAGGGTGTTATATGGACTCAAGCAAGCAGCTAGGTCTTGGTATTCTAGGTTGGACAAGTACCTACAATAACAAGGATTCAAAAGAGGAATTGTAGACAACAATATCTATATCAAGATTGAAGGTGAGCATTAATTTATTTTTGTTATCAATGTTGATGACATTATTATTGGTGGCAACAATAATAAGATGTGCAAGGAGTTTGCAAAAGAGATGCAAAAATATTTTGAGATGTTTATGCTTGGTGAGTTATCATTTTTCCTTGGTTTTTAAATTACTCAATTAGATAAGGGAATTTTCATACCACAAACCAATTATATCAAGTACATGAAATTTTTTAAGATGGAAGAATGAAAACTAGTTAGTACACCAATGGTGACAAAATGTAAGCTAAGAAAGGATGAAGAGTCACCTGAAGAAAATCAAACTCTATAAAGGTCAATTATTGGAAGCCTATTATATTTGATTGCATCTAGACCTGACATTATGCAAGTAATGTGTATGGTAGCAATATTTCAATTAACACCTAAGGAGATACTTGTAAAGGAAGTGAAGATAATTTTTAGATATTTGAAAAGTACTATGTACTATGGTCTATGGTATCTCAACTCAGTGATTATTTTACTCTAATAGCATACACAAATGAAGATTAGGCATGAAGTGTTGATGATAGAAAGATCACTAGTGTTGGAGAACTCTTTCTTAGAGACAAATTATGTCATGAATAAGAAATAAACAAGATCCAATATCTTTAACAATAATAAAAGAAAAATATATTGTTGCATTATCATGTTGTGCTCAAGTGCTCTAGATGAAGAAAATTTTGAAGGATATAAAGGTTGAATATAATGAACCTATTTCTATTCTCTATAATAATACAAGTACAATTAATATTTTAAATAATCTAGTGTTGCATTCAAGGACAAAGCATATCTCAATAAAATATCATTTTTTGAGAGAAAAAGTTATAGATCAAGAATTCAAATTAGAATACATAACTACATAGGATCAAATTGAAGAAATCTTTACAAAACCCCTTTATTAGGAGACATTTGAGTATCTCAAGTAGAAGCTAGGAGTGACAACTCCTTCATACCAATACAGACTCGAGGATAATCACAGGTCCATTGGGAGTACTATTGAAATGAACAAGACAACTGAGATACTTATACTGTGAGTATTAGCTCACAGTATAAGTATTAGAAAATTAGGTACAAAGGAGCTCACTACCAAAATATGACACACTATCCAAAAAGGTTCATAGCTAGAGCTCACTGCCATAGAAAGAATACAAGAAGATAGAAGAAGAATGTTACATAGAGAAACACTTCTCAATACAACAAGGAGTCCACCACAATTGCTCACACACTTTCACAGTCTCACAAGAAATATTTTGGATACCTTGAGCTCACTGCCTTTAGGAACTCTAACATGAAGTTTGCACTACTCTACTCAAATTAGCATCACACACTTTACGCACATCACTCTTTGCATCTATCTTGCTTCTTACACATTCACCCTCTCTTGCATCAAAACCATACATATTTATATCAACTTCTATCTCAAAAAATTTATCCAATCTTGACTACTAGCCATTATACATTCAAATTTGGAATAGGTCAGCTCCCAAACATTCCTATGGTGGATAGGAATGAAAGGAAACCTACATAAACCTTGAATTAGGACCCAAATAGATCCCAACACACTTCAACATGCTTCTACAAGCCTCACATGTAGTGTTAAACACAAGGCTATCCAACACCTGTGGAAAAAGCACCATAAGCATTAAGTACACGCTTCCTTAGATCAATATGAGAGTTTTAGACAACATAATTTACTTGAACTCAATCCTGAAAAATCCATGAACTACTTAAGATTCATCGATTACTTCAACTCACATCAACAAGTACTTTAACTTAGAACAATTGATGACCCTTAATTACATACTGATAAATGAAACTGACACTGCATTGCACAAAATCAAGTAAAAAATTGAATACAGAAAGATAAAAGAATTATAAGCATCTGTACAACCTGAATCCAAATAGTGGAGAAATGTAGAGAAAATACATTTCTCCCATACCACAAAAAATCCCTAAACAACTAGTTCACACACTGGTGAAAAAATATCACACTGTACAACAATCCAAAAACCCAAATTATGAATATAGCAACCTTTGTCAACCTTGAATAACCTGTAATAACTACATAGGCATAGCATCGACATAGAAGGAACATGGAGCACAATATCGGAGCACACTATGAACATTTGCACAACACAATTTACTCTTCTTATTAAAATTTCTCAAAAGCACTTGGAAACCAAGTACCAAAACCATCATCTTAGTTCATTACTTCATTCCAACTCATATTTAGACTCTGCAACAAAAAGAATAACTCCATGTACTCACAACACTTCTTCAAGGTCTCAACTACACATGCACAACCTATTTTCCTCTTTTCACAATTTTCTCAATATTCTCAACATCGTTATCCCATAGTTGACATCAATGACAACATCAGTTAGTAGAAATCCTATTGACATCAATGAAAACATCATCATTCTTGCAACAATCTCCCCATTTTTCATTTATGGTAGCACAAGATGTGAAAACCCACCAAAGACCACACAATAGTTTTGAACACTCTCTCTTTTTCACATGATCTTCTCCCCCTGAGAAGATAAGTTCTTTTTTTTTACATGATTCTCTTTCCCCGTTTGATATCAATGGAAAAGGATAAAATGTTTTGCATTGTTCTCCCTCTTTGACACTGAACCAAAGTTACCTGCTTTGGATACTCCCCCTTAGGAGTACACCCAACTAAATTAGCAACAAAATGACAACACATGATACTACCTACTCCCCTTGAGAGGCAACCAACAACATTAGTCCAAAAGAGAGATAGATCCATAGATCCACTGGATTGATGCACCTATATATGCATCTAGTTTAATAAAGGAGGTACAATAACCCCCAACTTCACCCGAAGATACTCAAAAGTATCCTTAGGAAGAGCCTTAGTAAATATGTCAGCAATCTGATCCTTTGTAGGAACATACTCAAGCTTCACTTCATTCTCCATAACCTTCTCTCTCAAGAATTGATATCTAATAGATATATGATTTGTCCTTGAATACATCACTGTATTCTTTGAAATGTTTATTGCACTTCTATTATTACATAAGATAGATATAGGTTCATCATATACAACTCTGATATCCTTCAATGTTTTCCTCATCCATAATTCATGTGTATAGCATGATGTCGCTGCAATATAATCAACCTCTACAATGGATAAAGAAACTATATATTGTTTCTTACTTAGCCATGACACCAATCTACATCCAAGAAAGAATATACCATGACTTTGTACTTTTCCTATCATCAACACAACCAACCCAATCTACATCTATGTAAGCATTTAATGTGAAATCAATATCCTTGGGATACCACAAGCCATAATCTGGTGTGCCTCTTAAATATCTGAATATTCTCTTCACCACTGCAACATGTGTTTCTTTAGGATCTTCTTGAAATCTAGCAACAAGATAAATTGCATTCATAATATCTAGTCTAGTAGTAGTTAAATATAGTAGTCCACTAATCATAGATCTATACTTTCTCTGATCAGCCTTAGGTGAATCATTATCTTTACTCATTTTACAACCATTCACCATAGGAGTACATACCAATTTGGATTCATCCATTTCAAACTTCTTCATTATTTCTTTGACGTACCTAGACTGTGAAATGAAAATCCCTTTATCTGTTTGATTCATCTATAGCCCAAGAAAGAAATTCATCTCTCCAAACATTGAAATCTCAAATTATTTCTACATGTATTCAGAAAATTTCTTGCACATGGCCTCACTTCCACCAAAGATAATATCATCCACATATAAAACTACTATTAGGATTTTTTCTTCCTCAATTTTAAAGTGAAGATTACTATCTGTGGAGCCCTTGCTGAAACCTTGTTGTATCAAGTACCTGTCCAATCTTGCATACCAAGATTTGGGAGATTGTTTCAACCCATATAGTTCCTTATTCAACTTACATACCATGTCTAATTGATCTTACAATTGAAAACCTTCTAGTTGTTCCATGCATACCTCTTCTTCCATTTCTCCATTCAAAAAGGTAGACTTCACATCCATCTGATAAACCTTAAAATATTTATGTGTTGCAAATGCCAAAAACATTTTGATAGCTTCCATACTAGCCATAGGATGAACGGTCTCCTCAAAATTTATACCTTCTACTTGTAAGTAACCCTTACACGCAAGTCTTTCTTTGTTCCTAACTACTTATCCTTCCTCATCTAGCTTGTTCTTGAATACACATTTAGTTTCAATTATGTTCTTGTTTTCTGATCTAGAGATTAATTCCCATGTTTGATTCTTCTCTATCTACATAAGTTCTTCTTCCATCACCTTCATCCAATGTTCATCCTTACATGCTTCACTTACTAATTTAGGTTCAACTTTAGAAAGTAAACACAATTTTACTTCAACTTCAGCAGCTTTACTTATTATCAATACACCTTTCCTCTTATCTCCAACGATCCAATCTTTGGAATGATTCTTTTGCACATACTTAGGGGTTTTAGGGGTCTTCTCCAGATATTCTTCCTCTTCATTTTTAACTTCTTGTTCATTAATTATTCCTTCCACTTCTCTACAATCATGTTCATTTGACACATATCCATCTACTATAATAGAATTCTGCAAGTTTTAATCAACTTTAACATTTGCACTTTCAACTATCTTTCTCAACCTTTTGTTGTAACATTTGTAACCTTTTATTTTAATTGAATATCCAATGAAGATACCTTCATCAAACCTTGCATCAAACTTTCCTAAGTTTTCTTCATCTCTTTCGATATAAAATTTGCTTCCAAACACTCTAAAGTACTTCACAATATGAATCTTTCCATACCATAGCTCATAATGAGTCTTTGTGCTATTAGTTTTACCTTGAACTTTGTTAAGTATGTAAACATCAGTATGAATAGATTCTCTCCAGGAGACTTCTAGTAGATTTTCCTCTTTCATCATAGTCCTTGTAGCTTCTTGAATAGTTCTATTTTTCCTTTCAACAACTCCATTCTACTAAGGAGTTCTAGGGGCATACAAATGCCTCTTTATTCCATGAACTTCACAAAACATGTTAAACTTATTGGAGGTGAATTCACCACCTCTGTTAGACCTCAAACACTTTATTTTAAAATCCATTTCATTCTCGACCATAGTTTTAAATGTCTTGAATTTATCTAATGCATCAAATTTCTCTCTAAGAAAAGTAACCCATGTCATTCTAGAGTAATCATCAATCAAAAGCATAAAGTACCTGTCACCTTGTAGAATTCTTAGCCTTGTAGGACCACAAAGATCTGTATGTACCAATTCTAGTAATCCATTAGCAGATTGTTCCTTTCCCTTAATGCTACTCATTTTTTTTTCAAATTGACAACTCTCGCAAACAACATTGATAGGTTTTGTGATCTTAGGTAAATCTCTCACAACATGAACTAAACTAATTCTTGCCAAATTATCAAAGTTCATGTGACACATCCTTTGGTGCCATAACTAGCTATCATTAATCTATGACATAAAGCAATGACCATCAACACCCTTAAGCTAATAAATGTTTCCATCTGTCCTCTTACCTACAACAATTACAGTTCCAGACCCTTTCTAGATCTCACATGCTTCATCCTTAAATACAAGATTATATCCTTTGCTACACATTTTTCCAACACTCAAGAGGTTATGTCGTAAGCCCTTAACATAGTAAACATTGTTAGTATTATTAATGCCATCAAAACTAATTGAACCTATCTCACAAATCTTAGCTCCTGAATCATCTCCAAATTTAACTAATCCCCCATCATATTTTTCAAGTTTAACAAACTTACTTTTATCTCTAGTCATATGATTAGAACAACCACTATCAACAACCCAGTAATTATTATCTTCTTTGACATGAAAAGCCAATACCAAAGTATGTTCAACTTTTTCCTTCATCTCCAAAATACTTTCCTTCACACAACTTTCAGGGTTAGCAAAACCAAATTCTTCTTTTATAGCCAAAAATAAACATTCACTATCATCAAAATATCCATAATTGAATTCATCATCAGAAATACCAGCATCTTCTTTCACATAGTATGCTTTCTTAATTATCTTTCCTTTATTTTCCTTGTTCTTATTGTTTAAATCTCTTTTTGGACATCTAGAAGCATAATGATCTATACCACCACAACTAAAACATTTGAAAGGTAATTTACCTTGATATTTACTAGTGCCCTTTTTCATCTTCCTCAAAAAGTTAGCTTCCAGATCATCAAGATCTTCTTCACCTGAATCTTCAACCTTATGATTTCTCAACTTTGAAAGCAGTCTCTACTTTTGTACCTTTCTTCATTTTTCTCATTTCATATGCAGTCAGAGTACCAATCAACTGATCTTTGGAATATTTGTCAAAACCAATTGTTTCATTAATAGCAAATACCTTTTCACTATAACAATTTGGAAGAGATATGATAATTTTCTTCACCATTTTAGATTCTTTAACTCTTGCACCAAGACTTCTCATATCACTCACCAATTATCGATTCTTGGAATGTATCCTTTAATTGTTTCATCCTCAGACATCTACATCATTTCAAACTATGCCTTCAATTTCTACAACTTTGCTTGCTTGACCTTTGGATCTCATTCATAAATTCTTTCTAACTTATCCCAAAGTTCTTTGGTAGTCTTCAAACTCATAACTTTAACTAATTTAGTTTTTGGAAGACTATTCACAATAATAAATCTTTCCTTAACATTGATCTCATGCACCTTTATTTTTTAACTTGTACTTGGACCATTCAAAGTTGGAGTATATGCATTCTAATAAGCCTTCTCAATCTCATCTCCTTGAGCAGATAAATATCCTTCCATCTTTGTCTTCCAGAAAGCATAATCTTAGCCATCAAATTTAGGATATTCCAAAGGAATCTTGTTTTCCATTTTGGATCTACCTCAAGTAGTTAAGCTCTTATTCAAGGAACCTTGATCTGATACCAATTGTTGAAATGAACAAGAAAACTCAGAGGGGGTTGAATCAGTTGTAGTAAATTAAACCTTAACAAACCATCAACTATAATTAAATCCACAAGCATTCATTAAGTCCTTATTTTGTTAGATTGATTAAACATGAAATGCATATAACAAAAATTGAAATCACAACACCATACACATAAGAACACCAGATTTAAATGGAAAATCCAATGAGAGAAAAACCACGTTGAGGATTAGCTCATAGTATAAGCAATAGAAAAATTGGTACAAAGGGGCTCACTGCTAGAATAGAACATGTGAGTACAGAAAGGCTCATATCTAGGGATCACTGCCATAGAAAGAATACAAGAAGATGGAATAAGAATGTTACATAGAGAAATACCTCTCAATGCAACAAGGATTCCACCACAATTACTCGCACTGTAGTGCCCCTCAATTTTCTTTCTACTTCTGACAGTGACTTGGTTGTATTTGGACATTATGATACTTTTTTTGATGATGGATTTATAGTTATGATGTAGTTGATGATACTTTATCACTGATGTTTTATGTTCATACTGTGTTTAGTATATGGATTTAATGGTTCATGTGGATTAATCTTGTCTTGTGTATCATGTGTTTATCTGATGATTATTCATGTCATGCCCATACATTTTACCTAAGGCCATAACACAAAACTCATTTTATATATATATAAAATTTGGGGCAAGATAATGAAAGGAAAATTCATTCTTAAAGGAATCACTTTGTAGTAAGGTTACCTTGGGGAAACTACATCATGAGGGAAAGTTCGAGTTCTCAGGATGAGGCCTAGACATAAAATGTTTCTTGCAAGCTTGAATAGATGATTAGGGAAATAAAATAATTTATCCATAGATTTATTGTTCTAGGTTTGATTTCCTAGCATGACACTAACTTATCAATAGGACCCTTGGACAACCATTGATCTATAACTTAACAATACAATATTTATTTGGAAGTGGGGGTAACAAGATGAAACCTTGAGCTATGGATTTCCTCTAAGGATATTTTCTTTTAGCGAACCTTGAAACATTGTTACAATGCCCTTTAAGAGAACAATCAGATAAAAATAATAATGTTTTAAATTTTAAGTTCATTGTACACTAACCTATGCTACTTTGATTTTACTATCTCTTTTGTTTGATATCATTCTAATTGCTAAAATTAATGTATTGTAATTATTATACAAATCTAAGCTTAAAGACATATTTCATGTAGTTTTCTAAACAGTAAGATTTCATTCTATACATATATATATTTTTATAAACTTCGTTTCACCGAAATATTTCACATAAACCTAAAATAATAAATTTAATTCTTTTTACTAACTTTATTAAAATAATCATTAAGAATAACCATATTAACCTTTTAATAAAATCATTAATTATAAATTAATAAAAAAAATTAACATTCTACTAAAATTTATTAATGAAGTCTTTAATAATTTAATTACCATTAATATGATTACTATTTTATCTGTACCTTAAAATAATTAATTAAAGACTAGCACTAAACCACTCTACAAACCCTTTTAATATTTTATTTATTTCATTAATAAAATCATAGACCAATTTAGTGGGCTTACTTTAGACATTTTAAAATGGAAGACTAAGTCATATGATTATTATTTTATTCCTATACTTTAGGTTGTGAATTCACTTACTTAGGAATGTTAGGAGGTTATGTCTTATAGGATTTATTTATCCTTCGTAGTTCCCACTATTCTTCTCTCATGTCTTTTAATTTGTTTAAAAACAAACCAACCTATGCTCCTCACGTGACTCCACTTACTATTTATCATTGTTAATTTCATTTTATTTCTTGGTGAAATGTGCAAGGAATGTCATGACTTAAGGATGAGTACCCGTGTTCAACGACCTGCCTTATGAACGATATTGGGGTTTTCTATAAATTTGTTTTCTTTTAAATATTTCTGGTATATCTTGTAACCATTTGTTTTTTAAGTATTCTCGGCATCTCCTTTTTTAAAGTTTTTTTATATTGAATAAATACTCTCAACATTTAATAATACAAGGATTTCTTCTATGTTACAATTCAATGTGCAGTTTACTACTATGTTTTACTTTGTTCCTTCCCGCACAACTAAATTCATTGAACATATATATGTTTGTAAAGCTTACATTCAATCTTGTTGGATTTTTTTTTGAACTATTCATAAGTTCATTCTTATGCCTATTTCATATTGAAGCCACAAGAAAGGGAAGAGTAAACAATGAAGAATAGGGGAAAGATCATGCAAAATCATCATACCACTTTCCTTCCAATATGAATGAGGAACAAATACTAGGAAAGAACATAGTAAAAGAATCATTTAACCACATAGTAACTTATTAATGGAATTGATACATAGGGTAGCAAATTATCTACTTTAATCTTTGACATTTTCATTCCAATATGCAAACATCATTAAATGTAGTTTATACCAATATGTGAACATCAATAAATGCAGTTTATACTAGAAATCATTCTTTACTTGCTACCTATTTTACTACTAATTACTTTCTCTTCCAGGCAAGGCAGGCAACGTTCTAAGGCGTTTCAGGTAGACATTTTCCTGTTCGTGGGGACTATGCGGGTTGGGAAAAGTGCAAACAGAAAAGTCAAAACAAGGCCTAGGACCCCACAAGCCAGCAAACAAAGGTGAAAGAAAGTCATGGGAAGGTGTGGGCTACATTTCCAATAGGTCTCCCTATCGCCCTTCCCTATTTTCTTTTGTTTTCTTCTATTTTATTTGTTTATTTTGTCTCCTTTTCTCCGTAAGAAGACAAAACTAAGAAAAACCTGCATAAAACAACACAAAATCACAACATTTTAACACATGAGAGTTAAACAAGGGGTTATGGGTGAAAATCTAGACCTGGCATGTCAGAAGGTTCCTGCAGAAGGGACGCAAATCTTGAACACAATGCATTTTCAATACAGTTGGGAGCTCTAGACCGTCTACTAGGCAAGGAAAATATACCCTAGTTGCAGTTGAGTGATCTCTTAACCCTTCTAGGTCAAGAAAGTTTAATATCTCCACTTAGGCACATTCCACAATGGTCAACACAGGTGGTCCACCTTCTACCCTAATATTCAAGATGAGGGTTTAGCAAGTGGTTGGGGCTCTTTGCTTACAAGATTGCCTTTATCAAGCATATTGAATCATGTAAACACAGAAGAAAGGCTGATCTTTGTAAATGCAAAGCAATACTTGAAATATTTCAAGTACAAATCCAGTATAGCATATAGGTAAATGGGGTCACTTTTTATTGAATGAATGGGAGGATATAATATTCAAACTTATTGTGCACATAATGAATCGACTTGAATCGATATATGATATTCTTTTGGCTCCTCTAATGCTAAGTCTTATATTAGGAGGTATGGGAGTAGTATTACTTACTAATATAATTTATTCCGCTCTTTCATTGGGGATAGTTCTTATTTGTATATCCCTTTTCTATATTATATTGAACGCGGATTTCGTAGCTGTTGCACAAATCCTGATCTACATAGGAGCTGTTAATATTTTGATTCTATTTGCCGTGATGTTGATGAATAATCCGAAATATCCCAATTATGCCCCTCCCTGGACCGTCGGAGATAGCATCACTTCAATAGTTTGTACGAGTCTTTTTTGTTCATTAATTACTATTATCTTGAACATATCATGGTTCGGAATATCTCTGACTCAAAAATCAGATCAAATGTTAGAACGAGATTTAACAAACAATATTCAACGTATTGGGGCTCATTTATCCACTGATTTTTTTCTTCCATTCGAACTTATTTCTATAATTCTTCTAGTTGCTCTTATAGGAGCTATTACTATAGCTCGTCGAGAAGAAACAGTTTGAAAATGAAAGCTCTCGTGCGTATTAGTAGCATAAATGTGCTGTTTTATCTTCATAGATCGTGAAAGAATCTTTTTGGAAGGAGAGAATTCAGTAACCTTGCCTTATTATTTTCGCTTATTTTATCACTTATCCTACTCCTTGCAAAAGTAAAAAAAAAAATAGATATATATATATATATATATATCTATATGGATTTGTCAATTGGAGAACCGGGAACTCAACTTTTTTTGATAAAATAGAAATTATTCAAAATTGAGTTGACATTATGGATAAATAATTTCTAATTTATTTTTTCAAATATTGATAATTTGAAGATTGACCTGCAGAATGGTATTCACCAATGGGCTCCCACAACATTGGATCCTGGTGCCGAGGAATATTACCATCCTGGACCGCCACAAAGGGAACTATAGTTCCTGCGGGGAAGAACTATAGTTCTGCGAAAATATTGATTTGTAATTAATGTTTATTAATCTCCGCGTTCCCGAAGGCACTCCTTTGTTCAAAAGAAATCATTTGCTCAATCCCAAGGTTCTTCGCTTTGCATCGCGTAAGGTTCTCCTACATCGAATGAAACCACATTCTCCACCGCTTGTGCGGGCCCCAAGAAAAGTTAGATAGTTTCTAATTCATCTGGAAGCTAAAAAAGAATAGAATAGAAAAATTGGGCTTTAGTTCTATAAAAAAAAAATAGAAGAAGTACCATATAAAGATTTAAAAGATAGAAATTGAACTAGGGTAAAGACCCATAACTATGAGCTATGATTCGAAGAAAGTTCGCGGGATTCCGAATTTTCTACGACACCCTTTGAAACAACTTGGATGAGCTCCCTGTTGATTTAATTTGATTTAATAACATAGAATTGCTGTATTAAATCAAAAATTCATCTTTTTTTTTTGCAATTTTTAGCTACTAAATAAACCATCCATAGCTGTGTAACCCTATTCCTAATAGATCAACCCCTAAGTAGCAGGTCCAAACTAGAATAAATCCTAGAGAAGCAACAATTGCCGATTTTTCTCCTTTCCAACCCCTGTTTATTCTGGTATGTAGATAAATTGCAAATATAATCCAAGTGATTAGTGCCCAAGTCTCTTTTAGATCCCAGCTCCAATAAGATCCCCATGCTTCGTTGGCCCATACTGCCCCGGAAAGTATACCTATAGTTAAAAGAGAAAATCCTAGACCAATGGCACGATAACTCAATTGGTCTAATTGGTGAGTAAATACCCATTTTCGATAATTTATAAATGGAAAGCAAAAAGAATTTTTCAATTCCTTTTTTTCTTGGTTGTGTGAATACCGATTTTTATTGAATAAAAAGGAATTCTTCATATTAAGAATAATCTTTTGATTTATTTGGGACGTAATGACCAAAAAAGATATCGATGATAGGGATCCACATAAAAGAGTTGCATAACTGAGCAATATCATACTTACATGCATCATTAACCAATGAGATTGTAAAGCGGGTACTAACATTGCAGATTGCTGCATTTTATCCGGAAGACCTAAAGTAGCAAAACCATGAGTTAACATAGCACTTGGTGCGGTGATTGCACCTAACCGCCAAACATCCTGGCCCCGTACTTCTATAGCTATATGAATTGTGGAGGAAGTCCATGAAAGGAACATGAATGTCTCGTACAAATTACTTAATGGTAAATGTCTCGAATAGAGTGAATGAGTAACTAATACTCCCATTATACAAATACACGTCAATATCATGCCCTTTCCTCTTGAATTACTTAGTTCTTGACTTTTATAAACTAAGGTTCCCCAATAAATGAGAGTGACAAAAAAAGTAAGAGAAAAAGAGACATGAGTCGATATATGTTCTAGAGTTATAAATATCATAATAAACCCATTTATTCATTTTATTTTAAATAGGATTCGTAAGAGAAAGATAAAATCGATTGATATGTCATCGATCATATTGACATAGATCGAACAATGATAGTAATTGACTATATAGGCACTCCATAAGTAATAGATATAGATATAAGTAATTTATATGGAAGGGATTGAACCCATAGTATCTTATTAACAATAATGCCGCCACTCGGATTCAAACCGAGATGCTCTAGCACTACTTCCTAAGAGCAACGTGTCTACCAATTTCACCATGGTGGCTTAGCATTTTAGTATTGTTTAGTCACTATATTAGACTATTTTCCTGAGATTGTCAATGCTAATCTAATATTGAGAGAAGATTATTTTCTCTGTTCAATGTCCAAATTGACATTAAATAGAGAAATGCGATGTTGGTCGTTATAACAGAGTATGGCACAGTTTGGTAGTGTGCCATCTTGGGGTGGTGGAGGTCGTGGGTTCAAATCCTGCTACTTCGAAACGAATGGTAAACATTAATATATTCTTATTCGTTCCAAAGCTATGTGAGATGTATTATTTGTACATTCCCGTAGCGGATAAACAACATCAATCATTAAAAGAAATTTGGAAAAGTAACTTCGTAAATATTATTTTTTCCCCAATATTAACGAAATAGAGAACCAATAGAACTAAATAGAGAACCCATAGAACTAAATAGAGAACCAATAGAACTAAATAGAGAACCAATAGAACTAAATAGAAAACTTATCGGACTAAATACATAGCTCAATTTAGAAACTAATTTAGGAAATATATATTTCCTAGGCTTTCCTCCATTTATCACTCTTCTCCAAGTTTCTATAACATTTATCAAGTTTGAGAAAAACCTCTTTGTAAGAGAGACAACTGTGTTCTTAAGTTTTTTTAGAGAGTTTATCAGGTTTGAGAGAAACCTGTCTATAAGAGAGATAAGTATCTTTCTAAGTTCCTTTAGAGATGAGATAATTTCATCTTTAAGTTTCTTTATAGCTGAGATAATTTTAGTTTTAAGTTTCTTTACAGTTGAAATAATTTTAGTTTTAAGTTTCTTTACAGATGAGATAATTTCAGTTTTAAGTTCCTCTCTCAGTTTATTACACGGGGAATGATCAGAAGGAAAATACAAACTTGTGCTACAAAAAGAGTTCGTTTTCGACTCCTTTACCTCATTCATAGTTTCATTTCGTCCAAAAATCGGTGAATGTCTCCTACCCAAGAAACTTTTGGTACGATTTCCTAGATCTTGAAGAATCTCTCTTATTGAAACAAAACTATATTTTATAAGATTCAAACTATTTTGAATATGTTCCCAATGATCTATTTTGGGATACATCCGGACCCTCAACATAGCAGATCGACTACCATTATTCATATTCCACCAATATCTATTCATGCAAATAAGATCTTCTAATCGATAACGAGGCCAAAGAAAACGTCTTATCTTTTGTCTTGTATCTATGATAAGATGTTCATATTTTTCCATGAGACCTTCGTCATTTGGTATCTCTTTACTATTTAATTTTGTACTTTCATCTAAATGATTTTCCAGATTCAAAAGATTCAAAATTCAAAATTCTCTACGACGTCTTGGAAGAAAAATATCTTCGAAAATGAAAGAACTTGAAATTTTCTCATTTACATTTTCAATAGTGTCTCTTTTTATTTGTTCAGATCTATCAAAAATATTTACATCTTTTCTTTTCCTCTTCATTTTTAGGAAGAGACTCGCAATCTTATATATCAAGAATTGGTCATTAAAGTACCCCGGTAGAAGTGGCATAGATCATCTATGCTTATTGGCAAAAATTCTAAAAAAAACATTTTTGTTCTTTTTGAAGTAACTCTTTTTTTTTATTCAAGGGGTAAACGCTTTTGACCGGAGCTATGAACCGGATACAACTATTCAACAATACCACCCCAATGGGGTTTGAACCTTGGTGGCAAGAACAACAATGCCACCTATAAACCATCACGCCATGCCAATACCGGCTTTTTGAAGTAACTCTTAAGATGCAATATAGTTTCCAATAATTCCAAGTCAAATTCTCCATTCTCAAAATATGACCTAGTGAGTTCGGCTACAACAGCCTGGGTGCCTAATTTCTTTTTATCCAAGAAGCGAGCCATATTTATGCTGATTCTGACTGATCTGACATGCAGAATCGTCATGGGATGGAGATAAGTGGACTCGAACCACTGACATTTGCCACAGGGTCAACCACTGCCTATTGGACCTTCTTGATTAAGTCCACCATAGAAGGCCAACAATCGACAATAGCCTTCCCCCCGAACACAGCTCACAATTTTCATTGTATTGTGCTCTCCAAAGAGCAACTCCTCCCAAAAGCAAAAGTTGTTGACCCTAGGAATTCTTGAAGTTATGAAGAATTCAAACTCCGAAAGAACCAGGAGCAAAAATCTCTTCTTTTTTCCACCCGACTCTTTGGTCAAGTGCCCTTCTCCGACCCTTCCTGCCCAATCGGAAGGGACAGCTAATGCGTTCGACTTCTCAAATCAGGGTATGTGGTTGGTCTGTGACCCCTGGATGCTGAAAGCATCCTTGAAGCGATCTCGTAGTTCCTATGGGGTGGAGATGATGGGGTCGGTCCATGGCATGAATTTTCCTTCTACCCCATTTTTGGGGCTAAAAAGGGCTGAAGGGAGATAGTACATCAAGTTGTTCGCAAGGGCCAACTTGATCCTCTTCCCCAGGGATCGGATCCCTAGGAGAGCTGCCAACTCCAACTATGGGCCATGTACGATCCATACTAGATCTAACCAACTACCAACCCTACCTTGTCTACGTTCTTGACAGTTTATCTTCATCTCAATAGAGTTTTTCAGTGGCATGTTACAGTCCTTTCCCCCATTACTGATAAAAAGTGAGCCATTGGTTCAGGTAAAAAATACTATCATTACTGCCTAGACAATCAGACATCCAACCCGTAATCGCAACGACCCAATTGCAAGAGCAGAGCTCTACCAACTGAGCTATATCCCCATAGATGGCCAAATGAAGCAGACAACAATCCTACTACATAGTGCATAATGGGTGGGCTAACCTGGGCTTGAACCAGAGACATCGCCCATGAAGTAAATCATCGCACCTATGATTAGATGAGAATCAGTTCTCTCTTCATTCAGGAGTGACTCATCCTTCCCAAACACAACATGCAATTTTTTGTTGTACTGCGCTCTCCAAGTGTACTTGTTCCCCTTCTTCTTCGCCAACGGCAAGAAAAGAAGTCAAAAATTTGATGAGAAGAGAAAAGGAGGCGTTAATAAATAAGATCCTCCTAATCCAATCTCAGACACTCCAAGATCCTTTTTCGATCCTGCTTCTCTCATCGTTCATTAGGAAACGAATAACGATTTCCTAATGCACTGATCCGGGAATTGTTCATAGTCATTGAGTGAGTGGAAGACCAAGGAAGTATTTCCAATATTTTTTCTCCTCTTCTTATAACTAGAAGTAGTCTCCCAGCTGGATAAGAATCCTATACTATAGATTTCCCGCATCCTATGAAAAAAGCATGAAAAGACTTGAATGATATGATCCCTCTGTCACCCTAGAATAAAAGGTGATCTCGTAGTTCTTGGTCTGTGAAGATGCATTGTTAGGTTCTTTTTTACACATTTAGGCTTACTTAATAATAAGAACTTCAGCCCGTGCTCGAGAGATAGCCTTTCATACACTGATAAGATATGTATGGATTCTCGAGAAAAGAGTAGCCAAAATACTTGGCTACCCAGGACCGCCCAGATCCCACAAATGAATAGAAAATTTGATCTACATTCGATCTCACCTTAATCACCCCATCTATTCTTCTGATAAGAAAGTCAAGTTCAAACCCTAGTTCGAATAGGATTACGCCATGCTAATGTGCCTTGGATGATCCACATCTCTAGGTCAGGCGTTGATGAGCACATTGAACTATCCATGTGGCTGATAGCCTTCACAACCTAGGCACAACGACACAAT